>DWME01004492.1:0-16263 GCA_018244795.1 Parelbella ahira ahira
TCAAATACGTTAAATGAGTTGTTTAATTTAGCGTTACGATATCGCTTTATGTCATTATCATATCCGCCAATTTATGCCCATTACGGCTAATTTATGTCCCAAACATCTACAAAAATCACGGTCATAAGGTTTTTGGGTCTCCCGGTTACTTGAGACCATGACCTCATAAATCATTGGATAATGAAAATCTAGACATATATATAATGTAAGAAAATATTTAATTCTCACCACCTAGTATATGTGGGACGAAAAAGTAACTGGTGAAACGTGGGGCTGTACTACACTCATCTGACTGCCCCTTCGGTTATTAGGTACAGGCGTGATGTTACGTAATTCGTATATTCGGGCAAATATTACTCGTAGGTATAAGTTGCTACCTAATCAGCAAAACTTCGATTTTATTCAATATGAACATACGTTAATAAATGTGCTATCAAAACAAAATCTTAATGTTTTACACATATCGTATTTCAATGTTTCAAGTAGAAACATTTTGAATATTTATAATTTAAAACACTACATCTACGTGTGTCTAGGTTTCCGTTATTTTACCTTTTCTTGGGTAAGATAGATACGATCTCATAATTGTATATCTGTACAGATTAGATATTTATATCATAAAAACAAAAAAATTTATACATTTAATTATATTATCAATGTTGATAGCAGTTAGTAAACTTCAAAATGTAATCCTAGGCATTTTTCGTACATCTACTAATGTACATACATTGACAAGTTAATTAGCAATCCGGGTAACGACGCGGAATGCTGCGGCACGCGTAACAATTTGTTGTAATTTTGTAAATTATGATTTTATGGTAATATCGCAATAATATAATAATAAGCCGTGTTCACGTATGAAGAGAATGATGAATGTGCAAGAAGCACGTCAGGTGTGTAGGGTTTAGGTATATTTGGCACTCGGTACTCTCTGGCTGCGCCGTGAGGGAGCTGCCGTGATAATATAATAGTAATTGTTATAGAAAATGTAGCGCTATGGCTGTTGAAAAGCGTAACGGGCTTACGTCGATTGTTCTAAAACCTATTAGAAAAATGGCCGCGTAAACTTTTAACCATAGAAACATTGCCATGAAAACGAGTATCATGTCAATGAAGATACGTTCGCCGTTAAAAAATATTTTCTGAATATTTGTAATAAACGAACGCAATTTCAAAACCAATAGAGCAACAAAAAACGTGCCTACCACACAGAAATGAGTTGAAAAATTGCCGGTGTTCAAATAGAAAATTGGAAATTTCGAATAAGCAGTGTGTATCACGTGAACGGCACAGACTATAAAGGCACATTTAGTTTTATAACGTAATGCAGCCAACCGCCAACTAGCAAGCAATAGGCGTAGCTGGTGATGTGCGAGGTGTTCCGCGGTAACTGCGCCGAGTCACGCGACTCGCCCCGCCCCGCGCCACGCACCCGCCGGCCTCGCTTTGTTTTGCCTTCATGAAAATAATACCACCACCACCTGAAATGTAGGTAGTTTTAACTAACTCTATGAAAATTTTTGTACTAGTATAGTGTCGCCGAAATATTGGAAGGTACCTACTTAGTCTTTTGAACAAACAGTATGAAAATGAAATTGTTGAATTAGTAGGTATGTAGTTGTACGCTTTGTATTGTGCGTCGTCCTCGTTGTGTCGTGTTGTCCAACTTTGTGAAAATATAATTGTTGTAAAGTTACTAGTGTTTCGTGTTTCTCTACCTACTTGATTCATATGACGCAAAACCTTGAAATCGTCCTTGAATTACAAAATTTGGGAATATTAAAGAATAAATACAAAATAATTATAATCAAAAGTAGGTATAAAGAAGGTACTATTTTTTAATGTAAAATTGAAGATAGATAGATAACCATTAGATACAGTTAAACATTGCATCAAATAAATAATATTTTGAATCAAATAAAATATAACTAACGTTTTAACTTTCATTGGTTGCACTTGAAGGATTTCTAACACTTCGATTGTGACTCACCGTTTCGGTGGGTAAATTTAGATCTTTCTTTCAAGATATCATTTTATTTTTATACCACCCATAGGTATGTAATAAAAATGGAATCGCATTGTGAGCCACTTTATCAACAGGAGACCGAATCGATTAAATAATTCTTCAAAACAGTTTTAGAACGACGTAGCGCCAGGGTTTCTTTGTTTTTCGGGATCCAATGGCTTTTGACTTTTTATATTGTTTTTTTTTTCAGTCATTTATGAGTAAAGCAAACATAAACAATTATACTATTCCATTTCGAAAACCGAATATTGTTGTAAAAATTACGAGTAGGTAAATACATCAAAACAGACATTCACTTTTGTTCGTACTTAAAATAATGCAATGAACAAAACTCAATAACTCTTAATAGTTTATTTAACCATCAATCCCTCCTTTCATCCATCTATACATTCCTTCGTTCATTTATTCAACTATTAATATATTCATCCATCTAACCATTCATTCATTCATCCTTTCATTTATTCGTTCATTCTCATACTTGTGAGGGCCATCTCTATTTGTTATATGGCAAGACGACACCTAGACAATACTTATCTATGTGTTAAAATACACATCATTATCGTCAGCCTCTTGATGTCCACTGCTGGACATAGGCGTGTGTTGAAAAATGCATGCTTACAAATTACTTTAGAATTACAAAATTAGTGCAATATAGTGTTAAAAAGTTACTAAAAACTACGATTTACTTATTTATATTGTTTTCTAATGACGTGTTGAATGACATAAATATAATTTACGCGATGAAAAAATAAAAAAAAGGAATTTATGAAAAAACATCGAGGAAAAACAAATCAAGTAAACGTAATTGTATAGACTCTATGAGCAGAATTCAAAAAACTTTATTATGTAAACAATTTTACATAGAAATTTAACCAGATATATAAACTTTATTTATAACCCAGTTAATGAATAGATACAAAAACAAAACCTTAGGATTATAGCGCCTCGTAAACTAATTCGTTTCTGTGTTTTACAAATCTTTGTGGAGTCGCCTGTTATGTTTTTATAAGCTTTGATAATAAAGCAGCTTTAAAATGCATAATAAATATTTAAATATATTCAATTAAATACTTGAAACTACTGCAAATAAAGTTTATTGCCTATCAAATCTAAGTATTTCGCATCAGACGATGTAAGAAGCAAGCACTACCTATCCACATAAAAATAAACGAGCACTAATTAACTTTTTGTGTCTCCCCTATAATTAAGTTTCATTGCACATTTTCATAAAAACTGCTACAATGTGTTAAGTGAATAAAAATCTATTAGTTGTATTTACGTTTCATATTAACACACACACATAAATAGATAAGTTCAAACAACTTTACGTCATCGCTTAAACTGGAGCCTCATTATGACGTATACATACACCAAGTAGGCTAATTTATACAATTTTACGCTATCTCGTATTAACCATATACTATTTATACGAAATATTCGTCGCCGTCAAACTCCTAATGAAGTCCAAGTGCAGCGCTAACACTCATACTTGATAAACGGCGGCCATCACTGTACGGCACCGGCCTATTATGAGAGCGTGACGTCACCGCCCCGCCCCGCGCCGCCCGCTTCAATCAAACCGGGAACCCTCGTCATGCCCCCACCCCACGATCCGCTTTACTGACTCCGCATTTTTTCTCATAATAATAACGTCGAAAAAATCGCACAAAAAAATCTCGACAGACGCGGCGATTCTCGTTCCGTCCCATCCCTATGCGATGCCGTTCCTTCTTTTTTTCGAGACGTACGGCACGATGTTCCAAAATTGAATTTAGAATAGAACGTAATATCCAGTCAATCGGTTCTATACTTTATAAAATATTGTCGAATCGACGGTATCGAACGGATAAATCATTTAAAATTTTGACGGCCGTGATAATATTTGACTAATTTCGGGGTAAAATGATCGAATTCCTAGAAACTTATCTATTAAGATATGTTTATATAGTTTATAATAACAGCAAAAGTGTTAAAATATTTGAAGGTAGATAGGTAGGTAGATACTACTACGATGAGTTGAGCAAATTAATTTATAATCATTTCAACATTTTTCTTTGGTCAAACTTTCATTTCAACTTCTTATTAAATACAGTATCTAAGTAATTACATTATTTTTGAAGCCATTGTATTAGTATTGGTAAGTAGGTATTACTTAGATAATAATATTAAGTTATTTGTACCATCCTTAAATATTTCATATCTCGTTTAAAATACATAAGTCCCTACGCCGCTATAGATAAATACTATATAGTTAGTATAGAATTAGATTTATTACTCACAGCCTAACATTATACAAATTCATTTCTATGTAGAACCTACAGGCGCTAGTATCTTAGGACATTTACGTTAGTTTTACTTCATCATCATCATCATCATCAGCCTATCTCAGTCCACTGCTGGACATAGGCCTCCCCCAATAAGCGCCATCGCACCCTATCCGCGGCTTGTCGCATCCATCAAGAAGTTTTACTTCAGTCAAGCATAATCTTGGTTATCAAACAATTCCCTGTAGGCAGCATTAGGAACAAGACTCCTTAGAGGTAGAAAATGTAAACATTTCATCTTAGGCTAGATATTTTTCTGCCGTACAACAATTGTTATTAAAACTATTTTTCGACCTAAGTTCTAAGTAGCTAGTCAAAACTGTATTAGATACCTAGGTCCATCTCTGACCTCAAGAATAGCGATAAGTCTACGATCAAACTCGAATAGGACACTAACTATTACCGACATATTAATACATTTTACTAATTAGACTGATGATTCTAATAATCTTATAATGTAGGTATAACTAATAGGGTAAGTCAATTACACTACCAATGCCAATCCTATTCAAACCTATTCGATGAAGGTTACCGCGTAGTTTTTGTAGATATTTTCATCTTTAAAAACTTCCAAGCGTACCACTAACTTAATATCTAATGTTTAACTATGTTCTGAGAAACTTTAACAAGTATTTTATTTATTAACTGAACTTTGAGGGCAAAAATAAAAAATCATTCGTTAATAATATTCAACCTTATCGGTTGCATTTCTAACAGTAATATATTCTTATTAGATTTTCTATTTCAATGGATAACTTATGATTACAAAAAAAAATAGACTATTGTACTAAATTAGCCATCTTAATTAATTCCAAAGCATTGTCACTTAACTACTAATACCTATTTAATGCCATCTGTTACTAAGTTGACTACTAAAAACGTTCATTTCCAACTCAGTGCAAGCTACTCATCAATAGAGGTCAGTAGTGAGTTTTAAAGTTTGTATCTTGTTTTACCACTTAGTTCAGTAAAGTGTTAACAGATGGTGCTGTTTCAAATAAGACCTACGTAAATATTTTCAAGCAAATTTTAATCTACATTGCATTGTAATAAGTATAATATTTTTTTCAATTTTTACCAATTTTATTCTGAACATATACCTATTTGTTTAATTACTGTTCAAATGTTTTTTCACCACTGAATAAAAATTTTGTTTTATTCTTGTAAACATTATAAGCACTTATTAAGAATTGTCAATTAGTCTAGAAAATAAATGTCAAAAATCTACTCTAATTATTCATTACCTAAATAATATTATTATTTTAAATTCAATTGTAAAGTACCTACTGTAAAATACGTTATAATATACGTTTTATTATCCTATACGTATGACGATAGTAAAATATTATGAATAATAGGTATATCAAATATTGATGTTCAACTCAATTGTATGTAGCTCCGGAACCTCTCAGATACCGGGCTCGTGGTGAACGCGCGTAAATTATCCTCCACCCGTCACCCTTGCTTGTCGCGCTTCCTTTTATATTCCTGTTAAAATACATTCACATGCGTTGTATTTTGATTTCTATTTACATCGAAATTTAATTTTAACGTTGACAATTTTACCACTGAATTCTAAATAGGACAATTTCTTCTACTTAGTTGTAAAATGATATTGATATTTAAGTGCCTTAAGTTTTTAATTACTAGACTTACTAAAATCTGATTTTGTACACACCTTTCTCCATTATTTGTAGGCAGGGTATATTCGTCTAATTGAGTAAGCTGAGCTAATTAAAAATATCTTGTAAACAATCTCACTCCCGATTTAAATTCTAATAGGAAGAATACGTTGTCCGTGTGAACAACTTACATGGGTCCGCTTGATAACATCTGACAGTAGGTGACCAAAGATTGTAGTCTCGCAAGTTTAACACAGATGTCGCTATACATAGTAGTCACAACTTTTGCCATGAGATGGCGCTTTAAATATATTTAGTACTTTAATACATTGTGTCACAATAATTTTAACATTGTACTTTTTATTTCCCTTACGGATAACGAGTTGAATTTTACTTAAGTTCCTAGTAATTTTTTAAATAAAATCGGATAATAAAATCTGGAACATGTACACCTTTTTAGTACAAATTAAACCTAAACACGTGGTATATTTATAATAATCTTTGTAAATGTAGGTATATTATTAAATATGCCAATTTATAAGTGTATTTTTGTCGAAGCTAAAATATTACCAATAATAGATATAAATTAAGAAGATTACTACATTAGATAATTTACTTATAACTAATTAGGTAGAAATGTATCGACATTAAAAATAGGTAGGTACCTACCTAAAAAAAATTATCGAAGTTACCTTATGTAATAATTTTCGAAAATAAAGGCAATAAATTCCTCATAACAATATTTGGTTACTGGATTTCGTATTGCGTAAGGTTGCTATAAAGCAAGATCTATTGGTGTTCGTTCACGAAGTTGAAATCATATGCAATTACGAAGGTGTCGGCGCTAGTGTCTCCTCATAAATCACCTCTGCACGATATAACAATTAGCCGGCATGATAGCAATGTTAATTAAACTGCTGCGATACTGAGAGCGCATTCGGTTATACGCGACAGGCTAGAATATCCACGGTAACATCAACGTGTGGTTGCACGCACGACTTGTACCTACCTATAAGCACTTAAACTGATACAGCTACTAATAATATTATTTGTTAATACTAATATTAGCACGCCACTGAGCTCGATCTTCAGCTCTTCATATCCAAACACTGCTAGCCACTCTCGTTATTCGTCACTCCGCCTAGCGTTAGGGCGTCCTACGCTGCGTTTGCCCAGGCATGGTCTCCACTCCAGGGCACGTCCAGGTTAAAGTAATACTAATTCCTCTAATGTTATCTTGCCTCAGGAAGCTGGAACTAAGTGTGAAACCTTTTCTCTGATATGGTGGTACGAATACCACTAAACCTGTTTCTGGTATAATAAGCTTGATTGTGTTTTGATTTTTTCTGTCTTGTACGCCCTGCGTTAGGCCTAAGGGATGACTTTATAAGATCGATGTTAGATAACCATCGGCAGTTTTCAAATAGGGTATAAATATTTGATAAACAGAACTGGTCTATTAATATAAGGTTATTGGAATAGGTTTACGAGCACCAACCCACGTGCCAACCAACCACCTGACAACATCTGTATTATAGGTATGGGAATATGGGAAACTTCCCAGGGGTGACTGACGTTCAGTGCTGAACTTAAGCCGATGATGATGCATCAGAATATTAGTTTCTGCTCTATGAGATTAACATTAATAATATTTTTAAACGTTAAAACTTCACTGATTTTCTGTCAGGACCTATTACAGTAGATAGTATTCATATGAAAAACCGTAAAACAGAGAAAATTACTTGGGCGTAATCAAAAGTATAAATTATTAATAGTAGGTAGTAATAAATTGTCACAATACATTTAGAAAGTTTCCCTAATTGGTGATATTGCACTGTTATATCCAAGATAATTTACACAAAAGAATGCACGCACGAAAAAAAACAAAGGAACTTTCCCTCATAACTCATTGCCCACATAATGTACAATATCAACCTGACGGTTTCGTAATCTATTCAAATGAATCGTATCAATTATAATTATAATTAATTCGGTAATACAAAATGTTATCCCATAAATAACTCGGCGATCAACGTGGCCCCGTATGAAAAAAAACCCTTCGCTGGCGTTGCATTTCTTACCTTCGATATTAAACCAATAAATATTAATGATTAAATTGATAATTACCACAACAATTGTACTTGTTAAACGTTTCACAACTGGCATATATCAAATTCGTATTCCGTAAAACACCTGCAGGAGAAAAAGTAAACACGTCGAGTGCGGCGTCAGTATTTACATCATTCACTTAATAATCAGTTTTACTTTGTTCCATTATTTTGAAATAGGTAATAATTTAACCGAAGGTTAATAAAAGACTAGAATTAATAGCTTAGATATCAAATTGTCTGAATACTATTATAAGCAGTAAGGCTGTAGGTTGCAACCTGTGGGCATTGGACTGCCGACCGCCCGTCTCTTTTCGTAACTACGCGTATGAATTAATGAAAAGTAACATCTTCTCCATAGTGCTATTGCATTGTAACTAACTAACAACTCGTATAGAATTTCAACTGTACACACTTGCGTATGACTTAAGGAACATCATACGTTGTTATATATTCAATCACTGCCATAACTCTCACCATCATCATCATCATCAGCAGCCTAGTCCCGTCCTCTGCTGGACAGCGGCCACTCCAAGGGCGCGCCACTGAGCTCGATCTTCAGCTCTTCGCTATAAACATAGTTAACCCTAAACAATAGATAACCCTATCACATAGTTAATATCCACCAATTCTTTATCTGCTCAAAGCTTACCTTTATCCATTTAGTTTCATATAGCGTTGCACGCATAGCTTTACATTTAAAATGTTAACAGTTGAATAATCTGTAATAGTTTGTAAATTATTTAGTATGATGTATACTTAATATTACGAGTACAATTTTATCGACTTTTGACGATCGAATTGAAACGTTGAATGGATATTTTAACATTTACAATATAATTCAATATAAACTAATAAGAAGAAAATTTTCCCTAAGTTTGCGTACAGCAACACTGCAAACGATTTATTAGAGTAATATGAAAGAATTACATATCATGGCGTTTAGAATAACTATCACTAACATAACTGTAGTATAGGCGTGTAGAGCGGCGTGTCCTGTATTTCAAATACAATACATCAAACTCGGGCCATTAGTTGCGAGACACCATCCTTTGAAGACTGTCCTGTTGAGGAACGCACGGCATTTTGATTGCGCGCCCCCAATGATTGCGACCGCTTTGATTAACAGATTCCTGGGCACCTGCTGACATTATCGATGTGCTAATAAATTGTAGGGAGACGGTTTAAATATAATATAATACGGGTTACTTCGACTACAATTAGGTGTCTACGTGTATTCTTTCTAAAAACTTCTGAGACAATGTCATTGGGTACCAATATTTTAGGATTACAAAAATTATTTTTAACAATCACATGTTCAATTTATACATTCCATTTTTCTGCATTTCTCGTATTTGGATTAGTATAGTAGCCATGTAGGTAATCAAAGAAAATTGTTCTACAAAATACATAATGTAATTTTAGGTATTTTGTGAAACCATGTTCCTATGAAACAAACCGAACTCCGTAATAACGAAAAGCTTGTACACAAAATGCAGTATGCAAATGCAATTTTATGCGTCGACACGTGACCCGTGTAAGCATTTGCTAGGAATTAAAATTAATTCTATTTATAGATACTGGGAATTTCGAATACAATACATATATACATTAAATTTCAAATACGTACACGATCCAATTTTAGTTTTACAATTTGTGTAGTCGGAAAATAGTTTTTACTAAAGAAATTTTACTCAACCGTACTCTGAAGATGGCAGTATTAAATTAGACCTATTAAAGTATTTTACGCCGACACGATTAATAAGAAGCGAATATCTGAAACACTTCTGAATACCTGTATGCCTATGAGCCTACGATATGCTACCAACGTACGAAGTACACATGCACCTATGTACATACGTATTAAAAAGAAACCTCTAAAATACGAGTATATGAACCCTAATCCATACTCGTCAAAAACTTTATAGACGTGAGCGGAGCCTTTTATTTCGACACTGTCACACGTAGGGGGCGCTCTCATGAAAAATTATGAAGCCGCGGCGGAAAT
Source organism: Parelbella ahira ahira (assembly GCA_018244795.1). Lineage (NCBI taxonomy): Eukaryota > Metazoa > Arthropoda > Insecta > Lepidoptera > Hesperiidae > Parelbella > Parelbella ahira. The sequence goes on from DWME01004492.1 coordinate 10,089, forward strand.
TACGTAACTTGTCTGATTAAATTAGAAGTTGGCGGGCTAATTAGCGTGTACATCGCATTTCACTTCGCGTACGCTTAGCGGCAAACAGATTTCCTCCCGAGAGCCGTTTACGAGAGCCGGCTTTTTGACATCGAAAATTCGCCGGCTTTTTTTAATAAATTTCGCAGTCTATCCGTACGGGAATACTGTTGTAATTTTGACATTAATTTGTATTTTGCTAGCGCGACGATCTACTTCATTCGAGGAGTGTAATGGGCCAATGATAACCGGTGTGTGTCTGAAATATGAGATGTAGGTACGTTAATAAATGATGTGTGATTAACAGTCGTTTATTATACTTCAAAATTGTAATAATAATTATCATGTCCCGGGGAAACTTCATACACTGTGATTTGAACCCAAATTGTCCTCTGTCACTACATAGACACGTTCCTAACTGACTAATCGCGGTATTACACCACCTACCTAGGCACGACTAATTGTCCTAGGCGCTTACGGACAGTAGCGTAGGCGGTGCGAGAAGCCGTGCTCTACAAAACCCCAACCCACATGCCCAGCGTGGGGACTATGGGCAAATTCTCTTCAGAGGAGGTCTATGTCCAGTAGTGGACTAAGACAGGCTGAAGATGACGATGATGTTGATGATGACATATTCCTAAATATATGTATAATGCATATGTACCTACTTATATTAAAAAATACAATACAATAAATAACCACGTCAATCACTTAAATATTTATACTTGGTGTGAATGAAATGTTTTTCTTCTCTTCTCCATTATTCATTTTCTTTTCTTCATTTGACCTTTAATTAAATATCAAGGCTCACATGTTACACGTTTTGACAAAATTTTTAATTTTAACATTTCGATCATTTCACACATTGATTATAATTTTCAGTAACAAACAGAAATGTATCTTCACTGTAAGAGAACCAGATACAAAAGTAGATTGATGCTCGTGTATGTCGTTATTGATGGCCCTTCTCTACATTGCCCTTTGCAACGCTCGAGGGAGTGACAATGCTATTTTTAACGACGGTATAAAATTAAATTTTTGATAAGCAAGATTTCTATGTAAGCTTCGGTTTATTAATATAGAACTTTTTTGATATTGCTTATACAAAATATTGTAGATTTGAAACTTAGGTCATTGACTTGTGCAAAAAATTTTATTCGTTTTTCTAAATAAAACATGATTAATGACGCGTCTGTAAAATAGTAGCTAGGTGCCTCTTTGTGGCCGACTTGTTCGTCATAAATTCAATCCACGTCGTGCCAATAAAACAAAAAGAGTAACCGAACATTATTATGAATCTAAATTCATAATTTTCAAAAATCATCACGGCAATAAAGCAAGCCGAACGTCATTTCTTCCGCTTTGAAAGTCTGCTTAACGCTGATACACTCGGAATAAATCAAAACCACTTTGTGAGCCAACAATAGCTCTCTAATTGACAAATAGTGGAAATGATAAATACAAACGCTGGGAATTTTCCCAAAATACCCCCTTTGATCGTCACTTGATTAACAACTGCCGACCGCCACCCGCGAAATCTTATTAATCCTCTTTTTAATTCGGTCTCGTCTACTCGCCGTCCACCTTCGTATGTTTCATCGCTAAAGAGCGAACAGAAGCGATGAATGATGAATCACTCACCACTGTATAGAGAAATATCCACATTGTTATTAATTTAAAATTAAATCCGTTCAGTTTATCCTATGCTCATCTTAATCCTCAGTACAGCTATAGCATCATTCTATAGCATCAAATAGCCCTTTTAGTAATAGTTGGGGATTTTAAAAGTTATGTAAAAAGTGATGCTAACTACCTAATTCTATAAAAATATTATCATTCATAATAATACGTTATTGAAAACAGCACCTTAAGTAATATATTTTTGTCTGATTTATATTTTATTAACACTAGTACAGTGTTGTTGGCTGATTCATAGGAAATGTTCTTATAACGTCGTTTGTAGATCTAGGCAGAACTAGATACATGATGATATTTTAAAAGAATCATATATTAGTAGGTATACAGGTTATTAAAGCGAGGCGGACGGAATGAATGTTTTATGTCTTGTGTGACATTTTTTGTAACATGTTAACATTTATTGTATGACATATATACTTATCCGGTCTGACTGTATTGATATTATTATCTTTGCAACGAATATGCCGTTAGTCTTAGTCATCAACCCGTTATGTTAATAATAATACATTGTATCAGTCAATATTTGAAACTCATTTTCGTATCCTTTTAATTTATTTAATTATTATGGTCATTTATTGACGCTTTTATGGTTTGCTGGGTACAGGTATTGTATTGAAATAAGTTTGTATAACAGTGTAGTTCACCGGGTGGATCCAATGCGGGTTGGCAGACATCACACACCTTGAGCATACAATGAGGACTCTAAGGAGTGCAGGTTTCTTCATGATTACAGCAATTAATATATAATTTTAAAAACACAGATAATTTTATTAGGAAACGGACGCGCGCTAAGATTTGAGCCTAGGATCTTCTAAGTAGAAAATTTAATCCCAGGCCACTATAAAGGGATTTAATTTATGATACATGTTTATCAATATTACAAAGTTATAGATAGAAATTGTTATCTGCATATCATTTATTATCTATGTCATATAAATTAATAGTATAACACAATATGGACATAAAATTTCAATTTCCAGTTCAATTCAGTTCAATACAATTAATTTTTTATCGGTATCATAAGGCTTACGGATTGGAGTATTATAGTCACTACGCTTTTATCCTACCTATTAGGGGCTCTGGGAAATGTCTCAAAACAGTGTACATAAATATGATAAAGAGGCTCGTGAAAAAGTAATAAACTTCGTCAAGTTCTTAGTACTAATTAAGTGCGCGTTGAGCGTAGGAATAACATCTGCCCCGAGCAAAGGGCATGAGAAAGCAACACTACTGACTCATATAACCAGTTTCGAAGAATGAATCAAAGCTAACCCGTACATGCGCGGTTATCAAATTATCAGGCACACGTGAGACTTAATTTCCACGTCGGTCAGTTAAAAGACGCATTCTCTGAACCGACGCTGCGATCGTATCGTGCCCAAGTAATTGCTGGCTAGAAACATTAAGTCCTATATCTTCTACAGAGAAAAACTTAATAATATCAGCGAGTAGCATCTTTTTTTGTTGTTGTTTCATAACACATTTGTATATCGAATAGATTTCAATTAGAGAATTAATTAGTTCTATCAATGAGGCAGATTAGTTAAATCTTGCATAATTATGTATTGCAAAGGTTTCTTCCTCCGTATAATATACGTTTTATGCTATTTGAATAAATGGTACATAAATTTGCATCCGATATACAAACAAAAAGTATAAAAAAACGGACACGAGAGAAATAAAAAAGAAACGTATAAATCAAATAAGTACAGACGCAGATAATGTGTGATATAAATGCTAGTTTCGTATGAATAAATAATGCTTATAGATTTGGTAATTAGTAGATGGAAAATATAAGGGAATAACCTACCCTTGTACATATAATTCTTTATCCCCTAAAAACACCCTAATGAAAAAAGAGATTCGTTCATACCTACCCATACTTTGGATTTGGACACGAGCTAGTTGCTGGAATGTAAATGGAAATTGAAAATTAAAAAAAAAACTCGAGGGTCGTCCCGCGTGAGGGTGGCGAAATCGTAAATTTAAATTGTCCATCCCTCAACATGCAAATTTTCACAGTAGGCATGCCTTTCAATTGTACCTACTCATCTGGAGATAAATGTACATGATGGTGATTAATACATACGCTTATGCGGCTTGACTTAATCTGATTAAGTTTCCTTTTATTTTGTCTAAGAATAAACAAGTTTTATATGAAAATGTATGTAGGTATTAAAACCAGATTCCTAAATATAATTTCATAAATAATTCCGCTGGCAAAGGTTAAAATACGTAGTTGGTTATTTATTCTGCGATCATTAGCTAATAAGTTGATAAAATAATGATCATTACAGCTGTACGTGAAACTTTTTGTACACGTACCTAACAAATGGCTTCTGCAAAGAACACATTGTAAAGAGAGTCGCCGCCATCATTAACTGTCGCTAATGAAGCTTGAGCTTTTGGGTTTTAAATAACTTGTGCCATCCTCTAGGGGCGGGCCAATGCGAAGTACTCTGACGTATAGATTTTTTTGCTTAACATGAATTTAACAAACCATATCGAAAAGCTTAGAATGTAACCTTCTACTGCAGGTCTTTCATTCGAACAGTAGATACACGGATCTGACGTACTTATAACGGAAAAAGATTGGTCGTCACCGCTTTTAAAGTCAGTTGACTTTGTCTAAATGCGAAATGTGATTTTTTATCTTTCTCATAATGACACTTATTTTTTATCGCTCTGCTACCTGGTAAATTCTAGTAGCCGTCTTATTAAGCACGTAATAAATTCAGTACTATAAAACCCGTCGAGCGAGATCTAGCGATAAAACTGTAGTTATGGTGACACATATCGCTCGACGCACAAATTAACGTCCGTGTAAAGTTACGTCGTTGGCCAACGAGGCGGTTGTCACTCATGCTCCATCAACTGCTGGTAAATTTTGAGGATATGACGTCGGGTCAGCCACATGTCGAACGGGACGTGACACTATTTTATCTCCCTGTCTCACTTTTAAGGAAACACTTCCACCAGTGAGACAAAGACGTACTTCGAATTTATCATCCGTAAGAATGCGTCTGTGAGTTATCTGCGGTGAACGAGGCTCGTATCTTAGGCAGGTTGTCGCTAATAGGCGTTTTACTCGGAACAAATGAGATTTGCCTTCATGTGTGTTCCAACTTGGGGACACGTGTCAGTCTTCCGTCTGTCAGATGGTTGGCAGTCTGCGAACATTATGGATCACAGATCCGGGTACACGCCAACATAAACATTGAAGCGATCGCTCCTGTTACCTGATCAATGAAATGATTTAATTATAGATCGATCTAAGTACGTTCACCTTTCCTTTTCAGATTCGCCGAGAAACCGATGAGGAGGCACCGTCCGTTTGTATCGTGTGAAACAACAGTTGGATCGATCGCTGCCGTGTAGTGAATGGAATCCGAAGTGTTTGTGTTGTGACTGATATCGTGACAGTGTCGGCCCCAGTGGCCGAAAACCTGCGACGGAAGATACGGACGCGAGCCGCGCGGGCTGCGGGCCCGCAATGAGCGCCAACAACTGCGACAGCATGCCATATTTCTCCAACGCCTACATGCCGGACATGAGAAACGGGGGTGGACATGACCATCAGCAAGCGCACGCGCATTACGGCGCGGTGCCGCAGCAGGGCCACGAGATGGAAGGCTGTGATCAGCAGCTCAGGCCGGCGCAGCATCACTACCCTGCGCAGCCGGCGCCTGGGATGCCATACCCGAGATTTCCTCCCTACGATCGACTGGGGTACTACCAGCAAATGGAACAGAATGGATATCGACCTGATAGTCCTTCTCAAATGGGGCACATGGGTCAGAAAACGGACGGATACGGTCCGAATGGCCACCAGCCTCCGGCGCCCGCGGTGTACACGTCGTGCAAGCTGCAAGCCGTAGCCGCGACGGCGAGCGGCGTGCCGGGCAGCCCGCCGCTGGAGCAGGCGCAGCAGATGCCGCACCACATGCACCCGCAGCAGCACATGGTGCAGCACGGCGTGCCGCCGCACCAGCAGCACCTCATGTATCCGGTGGACGATATGCAGCACCAGACGCAGATGCCGCCGATGCACCAGCAGTCGATGCACGCGCAGCAGGCGCCCCCGCAACAGCCCCCGCCGAATACTAACGCATCGCTGCCCAGTCCCTTGTACCCATGGATGCGAAGTCAATTTGGTAAGTGTTCAAAATATGTCTGCTACATAAAGTATTCGTAGAAAGCAACATGCCAATTTTTCTAGAAGCATTGCAGTCTTCATTAAGGGTTTATATTAATTTTGAACTCCGAATCAAGTAAAATTTCTGAAATAACATTTATAAAAAAGTTATTATTTAACACAATGTTGGTTAAAGTTATATTCATTGTCACAATGTTTCATGGTGTATGGCCCATGTACCCGGTGAATGGCAATAGGCTCACCACCTATTCCATGGGACCTAAACGTAACTGGTGAAACGTGGGAGTGTATTACACTCCTCTG
>DWME01004493.1:0-16258 GCA_018244795.1 Parelbella ahira ahira
GGGTGTTAGAACTAATCACCAAACAACTAACGGTTACCAACTACTTGTTAAACTCTAATCCTATTTAGTACAAAACGCTTCGATCACTTTTCACAAGGTAAACAAACAAGACATGACACCTATGTAATATAGGTATATTTAGTTCCTCATCATTATTAACCCTTTGTATCGGCCAATATTAAAAGGTTTCGTTTCGTAATGAGAAGGGTATAGGGGATAATTTGTGACCCGTCTAAAGTCCCTGTTGACATAAATCATATTTAACAAAATACTTTTTATAATAATTTTATTGTCACCAAATGATTTATAATCTCGTACAACATACAATATTGATATTGTATGTTGTATGCGATTAAATTGTATGTTGTATGTGTATTAATTTTAAAAATAAAGATAACATTATCCTCAAAAAGAGTATTGACTCAACTGAGATGTATCATGACGTAACAGGACCATTAGTATTGCACACAACACGTACCGATTATTGATTAGTGTTTCAAAACACAAAACGCGAGGCTATTCAAATCCATACGTGAGAAAGGAACGACTACAATAGAAACTGGCATGACTAGCGACCATCACTCAAAGCAAAACAAACAAAAAATAAACCAATCAATTATCTTAGTGCGAACTCTATTAAAAAATACCGCGGGGAAAAATATGGCTGACCCGAATGGCAACACGGAATCAAGTAAGCGCAAACATAGCAGTTCATTTTTTAATGTAAAGGTTCGGACACAGTTCGCGTTGCAATAATGCGATTGTTCAAAGTAAAAATCATTTGTACAAAAGTGCACTTTCAATATACTCTTTACCTTAGATGGTCGGTATATGATTAACGCTGTGAACATTCAAAATGGTATACGAGATGCATACTCATGTGTATGTTGCATTTGGAGGTTACTTAGCAATGAATACAAAGCAAAGTAACTTATTGCAACTGGTATAGGTATTATAATGTAAGATTTGTATTATCCTGTTTGGCGAAGTGAAACGCGAAGAAATAGATGAAACAGATAGGAGACTTACAATTGGTAATAACGGTATTTTCACGTCAGGTATAATATGATCTGCAATACCACCATTTTTCCTGGCCCTCATAATATCAGACAATAAGATTATTATTTGATTGTGATTATATGAATTTTGCCCATGTTGATATTTTAAAATAAATAAATAAATCAATATCGATTTCGAATCGAATCAGACGTTACTAAAATCGATTTTGCTTAACGTGAAGTAACTATTTCTCGACCATAAGTATGCTAGTCATAAACCTCCTGTCGGAATACGTTTTCTAAGCAGTATTTTGGTAACAAACTCGGACCAGTCGAGAAGGAATCGTACTTGTACGATCGCGTCACAAAAATCACACCAACCTCAATCACTGCCGGAGAGCACTTATTCATTTTTCAAAGTAAACGCGACACAAACAATAACCCACCATCAATCACCTGTCGCGGAGCCTAGAGCGGGGCTCTGGGTTCCGCAGGCCATTAGCGGGAGGCGTGCAATTAAAAAAAGTTTACAACTCTAGCAAAAATTGTTCGCTTTCAAAACGAGTGTGAAGTATAAAGCTAGGCTATATCGATTTTCCATTACTCACATGTCCCTTGGACGGGTCTTAGGTAATAGATTTATCTCCAGAGGTGTAGAAGACATAAATATAAGCAGGGTGCAGCTTGATTCATGAAAAATATTTATCAAGTTGAAATTTTATATCTTAACGCTGGTAGAAACATAGTAGATGTTACGTTAATTAATAAATTGAACATGTAATTATTAACTGAAAATATCAATAGCTTAAATTAATTTCATTTTAATCGAAGCCAATGTCTTTGTCGTGACATTGAAAAAGTTCAATCAGATTCGGCCTTAACCGGGATGTGAGACTAGGGTGTAAAATAGGAGGCTTTTGCACGCATTAATACAATCAATAAATTTTCAATAATACGTTTTCTTACTCTATAATAATGCTTAATCAGAAAGATGGCTAAAGATTTTTTTTTATTTATTAATAAAACAAGTGTACCAAACTGCGCATTCTAAAGCTCTTTACAATATTTTGTACATTTGCAAATTCGCGCTTGATTGATGTGCGTCTCTTGTTCTGCTAAAGAACCCGACTTTAAAATTGAAACCATATCCATTATTACTATCTTAACTGCACAAATACGTTCGGTCTATATAGTAACATTTTTTTTTAAGAAAGAACTCAATTGCATAGTAAATGACAATACCTTACATTCACGGTTACCTGTGGCGCCACTGTGCTTCAAATTGAATGATTTCTTCCACAAAACGATTAGCGTGAAAAAGTGCCACTCGCGCGTTGTGAACAACATAATGTTAAGATGTTTGAACCGAGTTTACCGAAAGCCTGTTGAGTATAATAATACTAAACTTGGGAATTTTCCCCATGCGGTCTTTTGAACCACACTGCTAATACAATAATTACAGACGTATGTAAATGTGCATATAATACATACATATGTGTAGGTAATCATATTTTTTTACACACAGACGAAAAACAAACACTTATGTCCATTGAACATACATGTACAGTATTGTCTGAGAATCGAATCCATATCTATCCGTCGCCTAAGCAGTCCGGATCACTAATTGCTGGATCCGCGCGTGTCAGTTTCTTTATAATCTAATTAATTTCACTAAATTCCATATCCATTTTTAGCACGATCATAAGTAAGAGGGCACTAGGTAAGAATATCATACATTAACCCAGTTCTCAAAAGAAATATTTTAGAACTTATCGTCATTGACGATTAGTATTGAGTCGGCAAGCAGCCGGTAACTGCACGTGACATGTGGCCAGCCGTAAGAGCTATTGTGCACTTATAATGGCACCGTGGGAACGTACCGCGTGCACTATGTTTGTTATGGTGTGGCTGATAGTTCCTCGGTCCGGAATGTGAGAGCAAGGATTCCTTTATAGGTTTCAGGTAACCTTCATTTCATGAAAAATAACAATATCTTGGAACAATTTATTTTAAATCTTCATTTGATACTTGGCAGAGAACATGCTATGCTAACAAATGATGACTATATATAAATTTTAATATGTATATTGTATATACCTATATGTATAGAGAATTATAGAGTCAGGCAGTAGAAATACATATAACATACGCGCAAAAGGATTAATAAGTGCCTATCTGAAACTATTGTTCTATTTATATTTGAAGATTTTCAAAGAACTGCGAAAAAACAAAATTAACATACGAGTATAGCTAATAGTCACGCCTATTAAGGCATGTATGTTTGTTGCACGTCTTTTGCTAATGTCTTTTGCCATTTCTCCTCATTTTGGTAGCACATAAAAATATGATAGGTAATATTATTAAAGCGACAAAACAAAATAGTGTTTTATAAAAACACAGCTTCCAACAGCAAGACACGATATAAAATATTCGAAATCGCGTTCGGCAATGTTATGAAAGGCGAAACCCTGTACGATCACGTATGCAATATTTATCGTGTTTTCTAAGAAAACCGGATAAATATATAGGAGAAGGTCCATAAAGTGTTCATACCAGCCACGATCCAGAGGCCGAGAGATCCGAAGTAATCTAAAAAATATGCACTGGCAAACAAACATGCTATCAAATATATGTATTATTCAGAAGCTCGCCTCAAAACAATATCTTGAGTGGCCGAAACCAATTTATATCATGTTTCTATTATTGGTTTCCTACGTTATGACTGTAACGTTTTCCCTCGCTTATTTGTCGGGAACTTCAGAGCACACGTATGTGTGGGTAATGCAATGTTTGTTAATAATATCAAATGATATTTGCATGAGATTTTCGCTTTCAATTCTCTTATCATGCTTAAAATCGTAAGCGTACATACATTATGAATGTACACATACAGTGAACTTTCTATACTGAGCTTATTTACAGTATGTACGTATATGTGACGCTGAACAGGAGCTTGTCGCCACTGAAAAAGGTAGTATAGGATGCTAAGTTAACCGGTATTCAGTAAACATATGTATATTAGATGTGAGGCTTCACTTATTACGTTATTAAAACATATTATGTACTTATTCGTGAGGTGTTAAATAAATCGTTAGTCAATTAAAGTGATAATTATCAGCCGAAAGGTCCATTGTCTATTTCTAGAAAACAAAACTTGGTCAACACTTCACGCACAATAAGTATAACATAAGTATGTAGCAATAAAAATACACCACGAATTGTATCTAAACGGGTCTCTATTTTGCTGTCGTGTTTCCGACTGATTTGAAGGTGCAATATATTTTTCTCTTTTCATCTTTTATGCGAATTAATCATGATTCTCTTAGCTATTGCTCGCTTTGACCGAACACATTTAAGTTTATTATATTTTTCCTGATATCCTTTCATCTTTTCTATAACATCTCCAAACTATTTCTGACAATTCTCTCTTTTAGTATTCTACTAATTTTAAATTTCCTTTTTCTGTTATCTAATTATTCAATTTTTATTAAGAAGTATTTATATAAGCATGGGATTTGAAATTGAAAACACTATTTCCATCTTCATCATCATCATCCGCTTATCCATATTATATAATTGTAATAATACTAAAAGACAAAAAGGAGAATTGGAGGCTTTTAGTAAATTCATCACATACCTATGTATATAATCCTGATAGCACATTCGAGGCTGCGGAAATGAACTGTTTATTATTTAAGACTCGTTATGTGAGGTTTCTTGTTTCCATGGAAAATGTAAGACGTTATCGTTGTAATATTATATGCACCTTATATCTTCATATTTTATTACCACGTCAAATTTTTAAAATTGAATACATAGTTTTTGTGTAATTAAACATACATATATGAAAAAATTAAAACTATGTTTTTAAAGTCCACATCATACTGCTATGAATTTAATAAATATAACAAATATTTTATGTGCTGATTTTAATCCTTGCGACTCTTCAAATATTACCAATAGTTGTTGCATAATATTATGCTATAAACTACTGATGGAAGCGACGGAAATCGACGTGTGACGTACGTAGAAATGCTTTATAACGAGAGTTTTAAAAACTATATGGAACGTGTATCAAAATATCTGGTCAACGATTAAACATTGTGTCCGTTGTTAAATTAAGAACGAACAATTATATTTAGAACAGACAATTTCCATTAACGAGTTTTACCGTTTTCAAAATTCAATTCACAATCCTATGAACTGATTATTACATTGAATATTATATTAAAGAAGCATATTATAGTTAGCGTAATCAGGCCCGAGAGTATAGATGACGGGCCATAAATATTGCGATAGCAATGCTGTGAACTTACAAAATTAAATAACAGTACGGTCACAAATGCAACCGGCATCGGCCAGCCGACAGATAATGTGTATTTAATGGTTCCCCGCAGGCTATCAATTTTGGTTCAGAAAACCTAAATTCAAACGTTTCTGTACCACACACATATATTTCACATCGAACTGCATGCGCTTTAGAAAAGTACTCTGTATGGATCAGTGCATTGAATAAATAAATTCGGACGCGATAGTTGCATTAGAATGATTCGAATTTTTATGTTATTCTTTGTTCTGCTCGTGTAAAGGATTGAATAGATCTTTATATGTTACCTAAAAACCAAACAAAGATCCTGGAATTGAGTATTACTTTTTTCAAATATTATAAATGTATAAGCTTAACACTCATTGTTAGTCTTCAATCAGCATTACTTGTGTCGTTGTGGCCATGTTACGCGTGCACCGAGACAATAACAAAAACACGGACACTTACTGACGACTGCCCCGTTGGTCGAGCGGTTGCAAGCGTGACTGCCGATCGGGAGGTCCTGGGTTTAAATCCCGGGTCGAGTACTATTCAATTTTTCTAATTTAGAATTTCTAGTAGTGTCTAGGAGTCCGGATCAGAGCCCGGTGTATGGCAATAGGCTCACCACCTATTCTATGGGACTTAAACGTGGGGTGTACTACACCACTCTGTCTACCCCTTTGGGGATTACAGGCTGATGTTACGTTTTACTGACACCTATAACTGATAATAGAGTTCACTATTACATAACGATTCGATCGGCAAACTTTGGAATCTTCGGATCGGAACCTTCTCGTGTCTCTACCGATTCTGTGTTTTAGTAGTAGTTAGTTTAGTAGTAGTAGGGGGAGGGGAACAATGGTAACACCTAATAAACTTATATAATTACCTTTTGTTTTAAACATAAATTTTCCGTACTCTGTAAGACAGGTTAGCTTGCCGAAGTGTATAGATATTTTGCGAGACATCGTATCTTTCACACACCACAATTATTGTATATACAACTCAAAACGAAATATCGTTATGGCTAATATCGCATTGTCTTCAAGTACGTAGTTAAGATCTAACGGGCACTGTTACTATGTTGCATTTGGAGTCGAATTTCATGTAGATACAGTGGTTACTGCACCATCAGACCGGAACAGCAGCGAAAGTAGGTACTGCTTTGTGACGACGTATATTACATACTCATGTCAAGAAAGTGGAAAGGCAGATTTCACAACAAAAAAATATTTAGCGTCCAATCAAAACATGTTTAACGGGAAAGTGATATATAATAATATTTTGAACGAACCAATGTTATGTTAAAATGATTTTTCAACACAAAATTGGCAGTTTTTGGAAGAATGCCACTATGGAACATTTATATCAATTTGGCTCGTTTCAATTTAGCATCTAAAAATATAAATGAAACATACCTACCGAAAAATGCCGAATTTAAAACACTAAAAATAAAAATTTTCATACTCTTGGACTATGTCATTCGTCGAAATAAAAGTTCATATTTGACGTGTTAATTGTTCTGAGCGGAAGTTAAGTCTTTTATAACAATGTATTTTTCTATACTATGTATTTTTCATGTATACATTTAAAAAACTGGTAAACTGGTGTAACTGGGGAAACGTGAGAGTATACTACACTTCTCTGCCTACCCCTTCGGGGATTACAGGCGTGATCTTACGTTTTTTTTTACATTTATAAAAAAAATTTTTAGAAATATGTGTAATTTCAGCTTTTACGGAAATAAAATGGAACTTACTGGTATGTTATATTTACAAACGATAGGTATGTAATATATTATACAAAACACATATACATATGTAGATGTATATAAACAACATATATTATTGTCTTGTTACTGGTAGCTGAAAACGACAAATCAGACAACGAATACTTTTTGAAATACCACTATGATCACGTATCGCCTCGAGCCAAACAAAAATCAAAGTCAAGCGGAGTTTAAGCGCAAAATATACCAATAACACGAAACAATCGTGGAATACACGGGTACGAAAAATTCAGGGAGATAACACAAAATGCATTCCCAATATGCTGGTATTCGTATAACGATCGTTTGACAAACGAGAAGATCAAAAATTCGAATAAGAACAATACGAGAGAGATATGTGAGAATCTGAGGAGATCAGAACCAAACACGCATTGTCATGGTCACGTCGCGTCGGAGTGCTATTACCGATACTCAAATCTCGACGTCACTTCGAAAAAGCACAACAAAAAGATTTCGATGTCACGCCCATGCAATTCCGATGGTTCTCACGCGGGCAGCGCGTCCCGAACAAACAAAACATGTACCACGATCCCGTAACTTGACACGCTTCGAAATCTTACTTGAGCTTTACAACCATTGCGGGTTACTTGTAAGGTATTGGAATTTTTCTCGTTCGGTATCAGCAATGGTTCTCGTTCGAACGGATCGGACCAAGGATGCAGTGTAAGGCTTCGTAACCCAAGCGACCGCAATACAATATCCTACTTATTGTAACAAAAGGATGATACTGAAGAGCCGCGAGCTTCGACACCTTTGTATGTAAGTTTACAATTTACCATCCCGTGGGAACTCACCGCAGGCAACGTGATAATTACCTAGTTTACCTATAAACTAAGCAAACCCCTCGGTGTAGGGTTAATGTGAAAGTCGTAATTACAGGGCTGGGTCGGGTCTTGGGAAAGTATAGGGAATGCACAAAACGTCGAATGGTAGGTTCTGATATGTAATATATGGAATTAATTTAGCCCGTTTAAGTTATTACTGCCCTTCGAAAGAGAATATGATATGAGGTAAAAACGTGGCGTCTATTCCCTTTGGATATCTATTCTCATTTCTGAGGCCGTAGAGCCTGAAGTCTTGCATTCTTGTGATCATTGAACAATGGAACAACAATACAACTTAAATGTGTCACTTAGTGCCATGAAATAGTATCTAATCTACTTTTTATTTAAAATACTAAGTATATATTAGTTTCGTATACATTAGTTTATATTAATTATTCCTTATTTAAACTATTTGACAAATTTAATAACTGTCTTGTTGGTCGAGTGGTTGCAAGCGCGACTGCCGATCGGGAGGTCCTGGGTTCAAATCCCGGGTGGGTATTATTGGATTTTGCTAATTTAGAATTTCTAGTAGTCACTCGGAGTCAGTATCTATGCCCGGTGTAAGGCATCAAGCTACACTCCTCTGCCTACCCCTTCGGGGACAACAGGCGTGATGTTATGTTTGACAATTTTAATTTAACTATTTGATAATTATAATTTTACAGCCTAACAATATCAATTTAACTATTTTTAATTTTAAGAGCCTCGTTGGTCGAATGGTTGCAGTTAGGACTATTAATCGAAAAGTCCTGGGTTCGATCCAGTCTGGTACTATGGGATTTATCAAACTAGAAAATGCTATTAGTAACATAGAATTTGAATTTTTACCCGATGTATGGAAATGGGCTTGCGCCCTATTTTATAGCGAGCCTTATAACGTATCTGGTAAAACTTGCGACAACAGGCGTGATTTTACAGTTTAATTTAACTATATTGCTCCCATATCATTATCTTTAAAAATAAAAATAAAACTACGACCTTGTTTTCATTAGTGGTTCTGTAGCAGCAGAATATTGAAGATGCGTAGGCTTTCATGGTAATAATATCCGGATGATATCAGTAAAGTGAAATTATGGCGAGGTGGAAAAAATCGTATCGGTTACCTGCGCGCGCGCCGCTCGTAGTCGCTGGTGCGCGACGGAAACACGTACCTCATCTCGTTGGGTAAATATTTACTAGACCCAGTAGCGCCAAATAGAAAAAACTATGATAAAAAATTTTCAAGGCATCAAAGTTCTAAATAAGGATGCGTAAAAAATCAACGGATCATTGAGCAGTGAAGACGTTTGGTATTTGAAATTTGGTTCGTTGTATGGTCTATTTAAGTATACATATACATACCTACATGTTCTAGATAATAATAATGTTTTTAAACAACGCACACGACTCCATCTGATCCTGAGGCAGGCAGAACTTGTCCTATGTTGTAGTAACCAAACAAGCGTAACCTAAATTATATCAGTTTTAAAGTATATGTATAGGTACTTACATAGGTTAATTTACATGCAGAGACAAAAAATATTTGTGTAATAAGCAACGCTCTCAAACTCACAAGCTCCGACTCCGCATCCAACTTACGAACCACTGCACCAGCAGACTAGGTTGCACTAATTACAACTACTTCCGGTTTAAGAGTATGACGAAATTGACAATGTGTTAGATTTAGTCTTAAACATCCCATGCAGAATTTCACATAAAAATATTTTAACATATTCCACGATTTACGTTATATATTTTGAAATTAATAAAATAGATTTCGATCCTACTCATAAGTAGGTTTTCTTACAACATTGATGATGTTATAAAACTTGAAAAATGTAACATCAGATTTGATTTAAGGACCTTCCGATCGGCAGTCGCGCTTGCAACCACTCGACCAACGAGGCAGTCGAGTTATAAAACTTAATCAAAATTTTACTGATAACGCAAAAGCGTATCATTTAACCTTTCAAAAGAAAAAAAAATTAAACAAATACATCTCTGAAAATTCTCGAAGATTCCTTATGTTATGTTCTCCTAGTTTTTAAATTTCGTGTAAAAATCGAATCGTCGTCAAAAATGAATAATACTTATTGAGATTATCATTCGTTCCATCAAGTATCTCTCTTTGTAGCCATATATGTGTGTAGTGATGAAACATTCTGTAACAATATTTGCCCTCTACGCGTTATTTGATCACTCTACTTAGAACCCCTAAAGGGATATCTACGACAAACAGGCGCGTGCGTTCGTCGATAACCGCTTATGTTATCGATACACAAATAATCATTTCCTTTTTTTATCGATAGATAGCACGAAGTTATGATTTGTGAGACACGTTCGGAAATCATCTGCAATTATTGTCCTACGATAATTTTAAACGTTATGTTTTTTCTATCTTCGTCAAAATATCTGACCAGATATAGCATGATGTATTATTGAGCAGATAATAACAGCAAAGATATCATATGTGGTAATTATTGTAACATGAATTACAGCACATTACATTACTTTAATTATATCATGCCTCCGTCTGTATAGACCTTTATATGTTTAATTATTACCTTGAAGTAAACAAAAAGGTAAATAATATCTACTTTTTATATAAACTGATTTCGCTTTATGTCTAGCAATATACCAGAAGTTACACCTAAGTTTTTTACACGAAGCTATGATGGCGAAAAATAAAAATATAAACAAAAATTTCCCATAAAATAGATGACGTGTAGCTGTCAATTTGACGTATTTACTAGAGGCAACCCCTCAAATCTCAGGAGTATCACGCGTTTGTGACCTACTTTGAATAGGACGGTTATTGTCTAATATTGAAGCAGTGACAGACTAGTTGTCTAATCAGTGATATATTAGTTATTTCAGTCTCCCCCGCCTACGCTCCTGGGTTCACATACTGGCGGGCACCGTTTAATAAAATATGTGTATTTTACGACTACACATCATTTTCTCTAACTGTGAAGGAAAATCGTCCTGAAGAAACCTGCACACCTTTGATTTCTCCATTACGTTTTATAGGATGTGTAAACTACCTGCTCTGGGATAGCGTGACTTACTGTAGCCTTGATCTTTATCATTCTGAAAGGAGACCAAAATGGAACGATAAAAGTGTTGATGAACTAATGATGTGATAACGATTGCGTCATACTAACTAGATCAATATATCATACCTGTGGTTTAATTGTTATTTTTTTGTTACCAATTAATACTAACCCGCTAGTAGCCTCTTATAACTATATTAACTGAAATGAGTAGTTTTATTCGGTGATACGATTACACTCAGATAATTTGGTAACGCTGGCAACCCGCGAGAAATACATGTATGTTGTTCTAACTTATCCCTCAAGTTATTCATAGTTACGTCTGCTTTAATTTAGTTGGGAAGCGGAACACGCTTGTAGTTTGCTGCAAGTCATTAATATCTCGCATGATTATGTCTGTAACTGAAGAAGGCCTGGGGTATACTCCATTTTACTGCTCTATTAAGTGGTACATGTTTTAAATAGGTTTGTGAGGTATATAAGGCTATTTTCTTGTCCAGCATGTAAGGTTTGTCTTCTTGGATAGTTTTTTTTTATTTCGACCCTTTTATCGTTCCACTGTTGAAACATGGGTCTCAGAATGAGAAGGTTAAGGCCATAATCTGCCACGCTGGTCAAATGCGGGTTAGCAGACATGAGACGCGTTAAAGAATTTTGGCCTGTCTCGGATAGTATTTTATATCTATTTAAAATATTTCTAATGTTTAATTATTGACCTGTTTACGTGTACATAAGATTTATTGAAACATGATAATTAATACATACATATATGAGTGAGACGTTACAGACGTTAATTTGGAGGCAAGAAAGCGGTAATTGTCTTAATTAAGGATTCCACGGATCTGATATTGAAATTATACAGTAATTGGTAATCAGCTCACACGTATATTGTGCAAGTATTATAATTGGCAATCAGCACACGTATATCCATGTCTATTTATTGATTTTATTATTATTTCCTTATTTCAACATCTTTCGCACGAAGGATCTTACGAGTATGTTCAATTTATTGAAGTTTAACAAAAAAAATATTTAGAGGAAAGTATTTGTTTATCTACCAACAAGACAGTAATAAACAAACATAGAGCCAGATGAAAATGGTAACTATAATTTTCCGCCAATAAAGTAACAGTAAATGATAGAGTAGATTTATTTCTGCTGAACACATTTTATTGTTCAAACTCCATATCGAAACAATAAAAGCAATTAGATGAACTCGTAAATCAATAGTAATCCACGAAACTGCAAACTTTGCAGGCTCTACGTCGCTTTGATGAAACAATCGAAGCCCTGCCAGAGCGTTGCGTCAGTGTCGCTACGCGCACGGCTGTTATAGATTCAGTAATGCACTGCGCAGATTTAGCTACTTAACGATAAAAGTCAAACGGGGTGCAATTGCAGAAGGTTATTTCAATATATTTAGGGCTTATTTAATACAAAAAAAGATCGATGCGGTCGTACGCTGACAAGAATTGAGAACGCAAAAGATTTGTAGAGTTAGATTAATAGGGCGCGGTTGGATCTAGGATGGGTAGTCGCTGCAGCCAAATGACCTTGATATATGTATGTATGCCGTGCTTCATGGATTAAGTTACGCAGTTAATATTAGACATCATATAATATAATTGACGTACTAACTTATTATACGGGACAATGGAGCGATTAAATAACAATATAAAAATTGATCGATGTATTCTTAAAACTAGGAATGAAAGACGGTGAAAAAAATCTGCAACTATGGGTTGTTATGGGTGTCTAATACTAGGGAGTACGTAATACACGAGAATTTCATTTCTACTTACGAAAATATCGATCGCTGCCTGTTCCCGAACAGAAAAAAGTATACAATTGGAACTTTTCGTAGTATTTATATAGAGTATTGTGGTGTATGTGAAATTAATAAGGTCCCCTCTAAATGCGTACAAGGACTGTCATCAACAAGTAAGAATGCATTTGACACAATATTAAATCGTTTGTTATTCGATAGAATGGGGTGCAAGTCTACCAAAACTTGGTAACGCAGAAAACGTGGACGTTAGGTTGAAATGGACAGCGAAATATTAATGTAGAAAAGAGAGAAACGGGTTAGTATAATTTGGATACTTAATTAATATTTCTTCTTACTTTAAGTTTTCTGACGGCGATATCATTGTACAGTTATATGTTAATAAAATATATAGTACTTATAGGAATTATTATAATTAAAATCTATGTACACTTAATAACGAAACTAAAAAGAAACATTAAATCAACATTAATGATGATAAAACACAAAAAAATCCTAAGCATAATGAACTTATTTAAAGTTATATCAAGTTTCGCTCCAGATTGTATATAAATTGTAGTGACCAATTAAATTATTTATTATTAAGTAACACATGATTAACGAACTGAAGCTCGAGCTCGGTGGCGTGCTATTGGAGAGGCCTATGTCCAGCGGTGGACGGTTGATGTAGGCTGATGATGATGATGAAAATGAAGGCATGATTATTATTTTAACAATGCTTACAAAACTTCTAAGCTTATACATAGCTAAAGTAATTGAGCTCGTAAGCAATTAGATGGTTAGCAATTTTAAATTTAAACATTCAAATAACTCATATTATTTTACATCACATTAACTTAAATACACTTATAAAAATTAATGACAAATCCTGTTTTAAATTGAAAAAGAAAACACAATGTCAATAATAATAACGTAACTTCATGCCTCTAATCCCCCAAAGGATAGACACAGAGGCCCAAAACAAAGAAAGTGTATTAAATTATGAGACAGATCATTGAACAAGCCATCTAACGGGTAAACAATTTCGGAATGAGTAAATACATTATAACTCACTCCCCGTGATATGAATATCAGAAGAAAAAATCATCTGTTTGTTATAAAAAAGTTATTTTCTAGATTTACACACAAATATCAAATGAGTCGTGCTCTGTAATGTCTAATGTAGAATAATAATGTCTTGGAATAGCTCGCACACGACAGTCTCATCTCAAACAAGAGAGTCTGTGTTACGATACCCAGACGATTGATAAACAGCAGAGGTACCTACGTTTCTAAATATATGAGTATAATGATAATCCTACGCACAGACACAGAACAATTACTCATATTCATTACAGAAATATTTAAACTGAATGGGAACCGATCTTTGAACCCCCATAGACGTATCACATCATTAACTACTGGACCTACAGATGAATTAAAATTTTTTATTAAAAAATATATATATAATTTTCGACCTTTTTTTATCATTCCGCTGTTGAAGTATAGTTCTTCTGTCAATATGAGAGGTTTATGGCCATAGTCTGCCACACTGGCCAAGTGCGGATTGGCAGACTTCATATATGTACTTTACGATTAATATTATTATTTTTATAAATTCTAAGATGTGCAGGTTTCCTCACGACGTTTCCCTTCACCGTTAATAAGTGATATTTAAACTTAAAACGACTTTGTAAAGAGGTGCGCGCCATGCATTAAACCTACGACCCCCGCGGTGAGAAAACTGAATTCTTAAACGCTCGGCTATCACTGCTTTTTTTATATAATATGTCAAAATTTAAATTTAGTATTTCGCTGTATAACTACGCTCTTGACATACTTTAGGATATGGTAGTAACGAGACGAAACATATTTCTGCTAACGACTAAGCAACCGCAATAGTTGGAGAGGACCGCTTCTCGATATGGCAACTTTCTTAATATTACGGTTTACGAATGAGTTCTACCTCTCGTTAGGTAATACTAATAGAAAAAGTAATATATATAATGCCATGTTATTTCATACTAGCTGTGCCCGTGACTTAGCGTGTGCTTATAATAGCATTTTATGGGTTATGGTTTTTTTGTACAGAACCCTTAATTTTATTCTAAAATTATAATAGTATGAGTTACCTCTGATAACATCAGTTATCTGCCAGTGAAAGTCCCGACAAAATCCGTTCAGCATTTTCGGTGATTACCTGAACTGACAGACTGACTGACTGACTAGCAGATACTGAGACTAGCAGACTAGCGACCTCGCTGCGACCTGCGAGAGCTCGTGAGGAAGGGTCTCGTCCAGATCCAAAACTAGTCGGCCTATCCCGGAAGCGCACGTGATTTAACATTATCTGTATGGGCAGACGAGCATAGTATTCCTCGTTTCATTAGTAATTGTACACGCCCCATTTGATAGGGGATGAAACTATTGCTGTAGGTATACCAGGCGTTTATTTGACATCTTAAAACATAGAACTGTTCCATACCGGGTTGCGAAATAAAATGGAAACATCATCAAGCCTTTTATGAATAAATATAATTAAATAAAACTGTTAGTAAACATGCGTTGAACTATGATAACATATTGGTTAGTTATAGTACGTGTTGTCTCTCTGAGGTTTTTAACGAACTATTTGCGGGGCTTATTATGCAGTCGCACGGACGGCCCACCAATGCATACACACAATGTACACAAGTTATAAAATATCTAACATATGAATATAAAAGTCGTTTAGTTTATATCATTAGACCTTTTAACGATTTTTAAATTGTTAATGATTATATTTGAATAGTTTTATTGATTTTTACTTCAGAATTTAAATTTCTGGGCCAGTGATGATACAAAAAGCACATTAGATCTGTGAAAATGGAGATAGGTACCTATTTGGTGCTAGGTGATCTCTGCCTACTACGAAAGAGACCTGGCGTGACTATATAGTAATTGAATTGTTAATGAGCTTACAGGACTGTGTTGATGTTGATAAATGTTAACCAACGGTGGCACAAGGCAAACGTTCCCTATGTTAAACAACAAGCCTTTGAACGGGTTCCCTACTGGCGTTCTTTGTATTGCCACTGACATCTCTTGCTTGTTTGGGCACATTATAAGAAGTGGCTTTTAATTATTCTCTTTACTTAATAGTTTTTTATACCTTGTAAACCTCTACAGGGATTTAAATACAAAAAATATAACTATTGAAAGGATTGATTTAATACGAACGTGAGCATGCATAAACAAAATCCTATTCAAAGAAGTATAGTTAAATGAAAGATCCATTCTCACCTCATAATCCGTCTGATTGGTTTAAACAGGCAAAAAAAAGATATTGAACGGGTAATTAAAAAACTAGGTAATCAGTGAATCCTCACGGCATAGACTAAGACATAATTAAACATGTTTATCGATAAAATATAATCATTAGTTGACTGCCTCGTTGGTCGAGTGGTTGCAAGCGCGAATGCCGATCGGGAGGTCTTGGGTTCTAATCCCGGCTCGGGTACTATTGGATTTTTCGAATTCAGAATTTCTAGTAGTAGGT
>DWME01004494.1:0-16257 GCA_018244795.1 Parelbella ahira ahira
GGAACGACCAGCCGCAGTTCTGCATTAACAACACACTCGTATAACTTACCGGGCCACTCATTATGGCATGCAGTGGCATTGTCGCGTACCTTATAAGTCATTGTAATATATACAGTACAATACACAACATAATTATAAATCAATGAATAAAGATCAATACAGAAATGTACAAAAGCAGCAGTTAAAAAATGTATAACAAATAGAAGCAACAAAATATTTATAAAACATTACTGACCGGGTATCGACAGGGGTAGGGCTTGTCGCCGGTGTGCGCGCGGGTGTGCTCGCGCAGGCGGCAGGGCTGGCGGAACACGCGGCCGCAGCCGGGCCAGGCGCACGCGAGCGACGCGCGCGGCCGCCGTGAGCGGTGCGCGCGCCCATGAGCACGCAGCCCGGACGCCCAGAAGAACCGACGCCCGCACTCATCGCATCTACGCACACGCACACAGTACATATTTTAATTTCACCAGCTTAAATCTGTTTTAGCAGATAATATGAATTCCCTTTCATACACATAATGAAACACAGTATTCTGTTGTTTGTTATTACTAAACTATAAACTCTCAACAAGCAATTTATATACAGGCCCTCTCAATTATGATCCCCCGCAGTGTTAAAGCACAGGAAAACTAAACTACACTGTTAATGCAGAGCAAATTTTCCAAAAATATAATATCACATTGTAAACAGGTAACAGTAAAAAATGTTTTTCATATTATGTACATGTACAAGTCCATTAAAAAAAATGTAAATTGAACAACAGCAGTATTAACTCTAATTTTCCTAATAAGGATGTGCCGTTTATGTTACTATAACTACAAATATTCATAGGTTTAGCTTACATCAGGACTATTTTATGAACACAGTTCTTCTTTACTTTAAATAATTTTGTCTAAATAATTTAAATTTGATTCAATGGAAATCAACAATGAAACTCAATTAACATTATAGCTCAGTACAAATTAAAAAATTTAACACATAATATATACCTGTAAACAGCATCTTCGGGTTTATGGTCTTCATTCAAATGCTTCATCAAATCATCTCTGGTTTGAAAGATTATACCACAAGAGTCCTCAGTGCCATCTTCCAGAATTTTCTTAACTGGACATTCTACTGTAGTCTGTCTATGAACACGATTGTTAGTTTCCTTGTTATGGATACTCTTGTGCTTCTTCAACTTTTGCTCGCTCATGAACTCCTTGTCACAATCAAGCACTTCACACTATAACAATAATTATCAGTGCAAAATGTATTTTTAGTAAACCCAGAATTAGTTGAATACTTAGTGCTAGGATCGAACCTTTTATCTATTCTATAGTCACATCTTCAAACAATGACAATAAATTCATATCAAAATAAAGTAAAGGGAGATAGAAGCTTAATAGATCAATTAAATTAATTAAAAATTAACCACAGAAATGAATTGGGTAATAATTAGAAAGTAATTACCTTGAATTTATGAGATTTTGCAAAGAATTGGTCTACAGACAGTTTTTGGACGGTCAGGTCACTGGAAATTTGTTCAGCTGGCACAATATAAGATCCTATTTGCTGTACTGTAGACACAGCTGACAGTGGGACCATGGTGGTGATGACATCTGGTTTCTGCTCCAGATACACACCCTCTAATTTGGATCCATCACCTAATAAATAATAATGAATTTTTTACACATATTGAATTATAGTATTAAAAAGCGACATTGTTAAACTATAATACACTGGAGTCCTTGTGAAAGTAGGTAATAACAGGCTGTTGCCAGGGTTAAAATGTAGAAAAAATAAGGAGTTTTACATTTTTAAAAGAGGAAACAGACCAATTAAACAGAAGTTAAACAATTTTTATCCTGACACTTAAAATTTTAAACTAAATATCTATTATTTCATTCGTAAAGTGATTTAGGAATCAGAAATGGCTAAATCTAGGCTAGGTATAGTTAATAAATGATGCCTCTGACTGCCTCCATGGTTGAATGGTTGCAATGTGCAACTGCTGATTGTGAAGTCATGGGTTGCAATCCCACGTTAGGTATTAATGGATATTTTTACCTTAGATTTCTAGTAGAAATTTCTAGTAAGGTATCGAAGTCTGGATCTGCATCCTGTGTATGACAACAGGCTAACCACCTATGCCATTGTGGGACATATGTTTCCAACAAATGCTATACTAATAAGCAGAAGCAGGGTGATGGCTAAAGTAACACTGTATACTAAGAAAAACTAAACCATACATAGAAAGGACTCAAAACTTACAGTCTTCTAGAATTACTTTTGATGTATTGTTAACAAAATCGAAGCACCATTTTTGGCTCCCTTGGACATCAACAGTTTTAGGTTGAAATATTTCATTTTCAAGCAATGTTATGTTCTGAAAAATGTCAAAAATTAAACTTTTGCATTATATCCTTAATCATTGATTATAAGAAATTAATTGGTTCTTCCGAAAAACATATGTCATTTAATATGGTATATATCATGTGTGTGTATGTCACAGCCATGTGTATCAAGACTCACAAGATATTTAATACTATTAAATTATACTATATATATAAACTTTTATTTATTATTATCTGCATTACAATGATTCTTTCATAAGCATATCATCATCTTCCGCTGCTGAACATGGGCCTCTCAAATATCACTCCACTAAGCTCATTCCATTACAGCCATCAAAATATTGACCGTTAATCTATTATTATCAAACTCTTAATCATCAAGCCATCCTGATATTAATAAAGAACAATTTATTTCACCTTTCCAGCTGCACCGCTAACAAGAAATGATTCAACATTTACAGAGTTTTGGCCTTCGGTTTCTTCTTGACCTGCAATAAAATTAGCAACAATGAGTGTCGGCCTATTTAGTTCATAATAAGGATGTGTGTACATTCTTCTTTATAATCTATATTAGGAGTAGTATATAGCAAATATTTACAAATTAAATATTGTTACATTTCATAGTAATTAATAATTATTATTAGTGTGTAAACTTTATATTGTATTTATTCTAGACTACAGCATTCAATATGACTAATCCACTTTTTATCTCAAGAAGTAAGGTAGGTCAAATTTATTATAATATCAAGTATTCTGAGTTTTAATTGAACCTTTCTGAAGCACATTATGGTACTAAGCACCAAACCCTTGTGTGACAATTATTATGACTGATGAAGGACTTAGATTATTGTAATAGCATTGTATGTAGTAGATTAGAATATTAACTATTTTGTGAAATAGTTTTTACCTCAATCAACAGAATAAAAATTAAAGTAATTTATTCAATACACATTATATATTTTTATATATGTAAATATCTAATTAGCCCTTGATTGTTAGAGTTACAAATACTTACTGACAATGAGTGTGTTATTCCCAACACATTGAAAAATATTTTTGGCATTGACTTCAATTTTATTTCCTTCAATAGCACTTATTTGGACTTCACATGGAATGATGTCGTCTAGTCTCGGTGGTATTTTTTTCACATTTTGAACTGGTTTACAATTTTTACGTTTAGGTCCATTTTCTCCTTGCAAATCACAAACCTTCGATTCATTCACAATTATGGGAGACAAGAGAGATTTTGTTTCCGGACATTCAGCAGATCCTGCGGTAAACGTTAATTTCACTGAAGGAACCTTGGATTTCCGTCTCAGAATATTGGGCTTTTGAAATTTTCTCTTATTTATATTTTTATCGTGTGACACAAACATCTTTTTTGCTTATTGTCCCATTTGATTTGGCCTGCAAATCCATAACAAGTTAAGGTAAAGAAAACTTTTAGACTATTATTGAACTACACTCAACTGTGTTGTGGTAACAACTCTGACATAAAAGCAATGTTTAGAAAAAATAATTTCGCGATGCGCAATAACACGGTACCTTAACAATTGAGCTTATTAAATAAGGATACGAAATTTGAGCCTATAGTTGTCTAAATAACAATATTAAAAGCAGAGAATGTGGCATAATATGTAATAATCATTTTGTTTTCTTTTCCCTACTCATATTTATGTTCCAACAAAATAGGGTTATTTTACGAGGTTTTTTTATTCTATCTAATAATTCTGAGTCTATGGTAAAATATACTTTACAGCCATGTCAATATTCTAATACTTAAAATTATTTTTTTCTATCCTAGAAAACTGTAATGCTTCTTCGTGCAGTGGATAATATGCTTAATTAATTAGATGCAGCAACATAAAGTATGTCATTAAAATACATTGATAAGAAAAGATAATTTGTTTTTAGTCTTATACTATTAGATTTTTTTTTTAATATAGGTAGAACTCGTTATAAACTACAATTTTTTTTATATTAGATGCACCCATCCATGGACAATGTATATAAAAACATGATGCATCATACGTATAAACTGATTAAACAAAAATAATCCCACTAAATTTATAAAAAAAACATATCACTGTCATCGGATGTCACTTGTCACTATCAGAGTAAACGGTAACCATGTGACAGTACTAGTATGGCGAGTCGATATACGGATATAGAGCAAATCATTACAAATACATAAATAACTTAATATGGAGCTAAGTGAAGTAATTAACAATATAGATGATATTACGGACCCATCTGCAATGGAAACAATTTTAATGTATGTTGACTACATACAAGCTCAAGATGAAACATTTATAGAGGTGGAAGTATAAAAATTACCTTGTATAATAATCAACTTTAATATTATTATATACGAGTAAATAATACTGTTTCTTAATATTATGAAATAAACTTTTCAGCTCCTAATGGAAAAAATAGAGTACATGGAAATAATATGGGAACAACCATGGTATCAACAATCTAAGAGCTTAACCCGACCTGTATTACCTGCTAATGATGAAAATGGAGAAAAATTTCGAACAGATAAAATTTCCAAAGCAGAAAGTGACCAAATACATAGTAATTGGCGAAAGTTTAGAAAGGTTTGCATGAGTCCATTAATTGTTACCTTACCGACATGTATTATTTACATACTGTACAACTGTTTTTATAGTTTATAATATATACACATAATATATAGCAATACATTGAAATCAGCATGGATTAAAATTCTAATATCTAATCTTACTTTTCTGCAGTGGTTGCACATCTTTATTTTATCATGTCATAATTTTTTTTTGTCCATAGCAATTTAATATACCAAACACACCAGAGTGTTTTGCACGCTGGAAAAATACAACCAAGAGTCGAAGTCCACATACACCCGAGCAATGTGTCCGACGCTTTGTCACTGCTTACTTAGCCCAAGGTCTAGAAAGGACTCTGTATCAGGTGTATAAACATATAGTGACACACTATGGTAGTCCCATTAAAGGGCATTACTCAATGCAAGAGGAGAAATTGATAGAAGTTTGCTTTTATCATAACCCTAGGAATGCTGTGCCTATATTGTCTATGGTTCTTGGTAGAGAACCCAGAGGTATTTACAAGAAATTGGAAGAACAATTACGTGGTAAGTGTTATGTATCTTCAACATATATAATTTTCCACTATGCACATGTCTAAACACCAAGTCCCGGGATTTACAGGGCTAATAATGATAAATAAAAATAACTTAGGGTCACCACAATAATAATATCAAGAAACAATTCAAAAATTCTGATTCTCATCTAAGAGATACATACATCTCATGTTCTGCGCTATAAGTCTGAAAAAAAGTATTAATACTATTCTAACAAACTGAAACAAATCTATTAAATCAAATTATTAAGGTGATTTCACACGGTGTCTGTTTTACATTAAAAGTTGCAGCAGGTTTGAGGAGTAATTATAGGGGTTTGCAAACACTTTTCATTTTCCTGTATTCAATAAGTTGAATTATCAAAAGACTGCCTCGTTGGTAGTGGTTGCAAGCGCGATTGCCAATCGGGAGGTCCTGAGTGACTTGGACTTTGGATCTGTGCCTGGTGTATGACAATAGGTTCACTGCCATGGTACTTATATATAACTGGTGAAAGATGGGTGTGTACTACACTCCCCTGCCTACTCCTTCAGGGATTACAGGTGTGATGTTATGTTTACTGCAATTTTATATGTTTATGGTACATTTTTATTTATATATAAATTAATTAACAATTGCACTTACTAAATTACTTTGCAAGTGTCTTGCGATGGTGACCACTTATCATCATGTGGGCCGCCTGTCTGTTTGCCTTGCCTATTAATATAAAAAAAAACTTAATTTTTGTCTTTGTAACAAATTTCAGGAAAAGAAGAAAGAAAAAGACTAAGGTGGAAATTGCCACTGGCAACCAAGTTTTTGAATTTACTCCTTGAATATACACAACTTCCCTTAGAAGAGCTGAAGTATAAAAGATTTGATAAATCTGTTTGGTTAAAACTTGAAAAGGATATGAACCATCAGTACATGTATTTACAGAAATTTTGGTACAATAAATTGTATGTGCAAATATTTGTTAGGGAAGATATAAAAATAAATAAAAATACAAAAAAAAATGCCCACAAGTAAGTTGTGTTGGCAACAAATGTAACTTAATTGAATTATTATTATTATTATTATTTTGTATTTACTCATAATATTAATTTCAGATTACGAAAATCATCCTATAATGTGTGGAGTGATATTAGATGGAAAGATTTATTAAAATACTTTCCAGATGGCTTAACTCACGCTTTTTTATATAAAGCATGAGCCTCTGTTTTTAGGAATCACAAAGAGACTATAAAGGTGCCATTGGAGGAATTAATAGAGTATGCATTGGAAAGAATTCGTAGGCTTCCTAATAAAAGATTAAGAACATTGGCATTAAATGATGATGGTGAACTAAAGGAAAAAACATATGATCATTTGAATATTAAAAACGATTTTGATTGTTAATATACAGATTCTCTAAATGTTTTAGTTTCTTTTAGAAATATCAATTACAACATTGCCTCCCATTTTATTTTGTAGATAAATATTTTTGATTGCCTCTCGATCAAGTGATTGGTAGCACGACTGCTAATCGAAAGATTCGATTTTGGGTTAGGTTCTGTTGGTTTTTTCTAACTTCAGTTTCTTCTATCACACCGTTCCATGGTGAGAAACATTATAAAATCCCAGATGAATCGTGGAAATCACATATAGTCCTCTTCCTATTACATGACTGAACACAGGTGTGATTTATAGCTCTACCTATTGATTGCCTTAAACTGCAATCATGTTTGTCGTACCTGTCTTCAATGCATACAAAGACCAATACAACATATTATCGAACCCATCGTTATTTAAATCTTTTATTCATACATCTGCATGGTAGGGTTCAAGTTTGCTACTGCTGACATGTAAGTTAGGCGAAAGGAATTGTTCAAATACCTAAATCTTAGAAATTTTGAAGCTGAAAAGTCAGTTAAATATATTTGTTTCTTATTGTAAATATCTGCAAACATATTTTATACTTATTTTTGTATATTACTAGATGGCTCAATGTTAATATGACTAAAAACAAATTTTAATATTCAGACAATATTGTCATAATATCACGCTGGCTGAATGTAAGCAGAAATTAATCTGATTTACTATTGAAATGTCACATTGAAGTTATATGCGGTTAAGTTAAGTTAAGTTATAAGCTATGCGGAATTTTATGTAGACGTAGCGTGATTGTGACGAGTACATAGGTATTATTTGTTATAACTTAGGTTATGTACTGAGTTTCCAATTTTTTTTCGTATTTATTAATAAATAGGAAAGCTAGCTATCGAAAATTATACAATGTCCGAAGGTAAAAAAAAAGCTCTTTTTATATGCATGGGTAAGTGATATTCACGTAATTATAAATTTACATAGATATTTGTCACAATGTTATAGAATTTAATTGTATATTGTTATGAAATTATTAGCAAATAGTTGCCGTTCGCCAATAGCCGAAGGAGTATTTCAAAAGACTGTTAATGAACAAAATTTGGGTGATCAATGGGAAATCGACAGTGCAGCTATTGGAGGCTGGCATGTGGGTAATCCTCCCGACTGGAGAGCATTATACACCATGAAAAATCATGACGTCCCTTATAATAACACTGCAAGACAGGTATGGATTACATGATAACAGTAAGACGAATTACAATTATTGTTTCTTGATTGGTTGCTTCCAGATGTTCCAACATAACAGATGAATTTAGAGAATGAATACAAGTATAAATTTTATATATCAGTTTAAACTTTGTTCATGGTTTCCTTCTAGAAACATAGCATGAAATAAAAATTATGATAATAAAAAAAAATGAGCGATAATGTTAAAAGAATATTCAAACATTTCTTTTTCTCCCCTTATAAGTGACATATGATTATCAGTAACATATTAATATTTCATTTAGGCAACTGAAATGAGGAGAGTCTTATGTTATCTGTTTTTTCTTCTAGATAACATTAGAAGATTTTAACCACTATGATTACATTTTTGGAATGGATGATACCAACATGAAGGATCTCAATAAGAGAGCGCCAAAAGGATCTAAGGCCAAACTTCTGCTCTTTGGACAGTTTGATCCTCAAGGGGACAGGATAATAAGAGATCCATACTATGTATGTCTATAAGTGTTATAAGTGTTACTGTTCATGCTACACATCATTTTAGTCTTTTGATTAATATTGCTATTACCATGAAAGAAATCATCAAGAAACCTGCACACCTTCATATTTATTACATAGTTTGCTATTAAATAGTAGACAATATGGGAATGCCATGGTTTCTAATCTTTCTTCTAATCTCTTTATTCTGCATAACAAATAAAAAATGAAAACAGGAGTTTTATCAACACCCCCTGAATGTAAGATTTGGTGTTTTTATATGCAAGGTCCACTATAGGGTAAGCAGAGGGTGCCGAATGCCAAATATCACTCCTTACTGATCTATTTCACTATTAAAATGTCTAGTGAGTTTTTACACACACAAGAGAGTACTAGATAAAAATGAAAATAACACTGCTGTCCAGCAACAGCACAGTGGTGTCATATGCAAAATAGCGGCCAACTGCCAGCCACAGCTCAGTGGTGTGAGCATAGTATCACATAGTTAGTCCAGCAACAGTACTTTAGTATCTTTTACATTCAATTGGTGTTTTGTATATAGTTACCTATTTGTTACACACATCAACAAGTTTTATGTTTTCATAAGCACTTGTCCCCATATATCATGGTAGACAACAGAGACGATATGATTATTTAAGATAAAAAGCCTAGTAATCAGAATTAACGCTGCCAGCGCCAACACACAAATTTTTACGAGACTTGCAGATTAATATGCAATGACACTAATTTATTCTTTATTATTGTTGCATTTATTTTGTTACAGGACAGTGATGCGCAAGGTTTTGAAAAGTGTTATCAACAATCAGTCAGATGTTCAAAAGGATTTTTGGAACAATTGGAAAAGGGAAATGTGTAGAAATAGGGAAAAAAATGACAAGAAAAGAAATGCAGGCATTTATATTGATTAATATTGTATTGTTAGAAGAAACATTGTTGCACACTTTCAAGTTCCAATGAATAAAACATAATTTTTATTGATATTTGTCTGACCTTTTTATTTGATTTGAATGGTTGTAAATTCTGAGTAACCTCAGTTTTTCAAAACTCAGAAGATAAAACTAGCTGTCACTACATTTCACAAAAAAAAACAATACATACTATTCCTGGATATACTCTGTAAACTGTGTTCACGCTCAGTCAATACACACAGTTTTTAATGTCCCATATCCTTTCCTCAATCTGCCATTTATTGTTTACCACTGAAAGTTAACTGAGTATGATATATATTTGTGGGCTTATTGAAACATTTGTCTGCCTCTAAGTGTAGTCTATTCCTTGTAAATATCGATAAATGTCCAGGACCTCAATTAAATATAGAAGTCAACATAACTTCACACTTGTAATTTTCTGGAGGGATAGGCAAAATAGTGTAATCCAATAACAGCTCACTGGTTAAGCTATTAATACCACCATGAGATAGGAAGTGAGCCTATGGCCATACAGCAGGCAAAAATTCACATAGTAATGGTTACATTATATTCCTAAGGTATTTAGCAATAATAACTCATACTATTAAAAATATTCTGTATAATAATAATAATTGTAATAAGGAATACCATATAATTTAAAACATTGTATAATATATTATCGATATTTTATTACTATTTCATATTTAGTGGTTACAAAAGGCTGTTCAAATTGTATGTTATCCTTAAATATTAATGGATATGAAGAAGTGAGGTCATTAACCAAAACACTTTTAAGATATTTGTTTTGGGATTGCAAGTCTTTTTGTATAAGAAAATTAACAAACCAAAGAAAAGTGCTGTCACTAGTCAATGATTCTACAGATTTCAAGCAATACAAATCTTGGTATTTTAACATTCCCTTCATGTGAACATATTTATGGTCTTTTAGATTTTCGTGATTTTTGTTACATGTCTGGTCTTTGGTCTGTGTTTCTTCACATGCCTGTTTATTAATCCAGGGAAATTTTATATTTTCAAATCGATTATTTAAAAGATAAGCAGGCTGCATTACCTCTTCGTCAAAAATATCTAAAACAAAAAGTATAGAAATTTTATTAGACATCCATAGATCTTTATCAAACTGATCACATAGTGGGCACCTAATACATTTTATACCTCAAACAACAATTTGATGAAGTTCTTAGCATAAATAATCCTATTGCTTCAATGTGTATTGGTAGAGGTATATTTGTAGACCTCTACCTATCCAGTAAATGCTGAATTTAGTTTATAGTTGATTATTATGTTTATAGAAAGGGTGGGAGCAGAATAGGCAGTAAACTAGTCACTAAGTAAGCGAACATGAGTGATTTGATAAATATATTACAACTTTCTATTATAATAGATAGTATATTACAAGTAATTACATTGATTGCTAGGAAAATATAATTCCTGAAATATGACAGCACCAGAGATGTAAAAGTCCAAGATTAACAAACCATCAAATCATGTTTGCAAATATTTATCGAAAACATCAATCAGGGGAATCAAAACTGTAACCAAATATGATAAATAACAACTTTTTGAATTATTTTGATAAGGGTTATCAATTAAATTAGACAACACACCAATTTCAGCATCATGCAACACATAGTTGTGTGTTGCAAAAAGTGCAAAGTCAACAAAAAACTACCATTTACAACACGTAGTATTTTTATTTTTAATATGTAACACATTTACCTGGAAATTCGTCATCACTTTCCAGATCGTTCAGAATGCTGGCTGCTTGCTTTGTCGTCATGTTGCATGCATTTATAAAAATTACTGTCTTAATAAATATAGCAAGCTTCATCCACTTCACGATGCACTACGAACAAAACCAAGCTCTCGTTATCGTAATGATATTTCATAGGTACTAAATTTTTTTTATATTATGATAAAAATATCTACCTCATTCTTCTTATGCGATAAGGATAAATTGCAGCAATTTGAATTGTCTCGATGACCTCGGACAAAAACTTGTCTCACCCTAACTTTAGAAACTTGAGGGTGACTTTAAAATTGAATTGAGCAAAATACTCTTAAACTAATTCGTATTGCCAGTGCCCTCAAATATCAATATTTGTTTTGTTTTAATTAGGGGTAATCTACATTAATTCGTTCATAGCTGTACTTTCCCGGGTATAGACAAATATCAATGTCTATTTATGCAACACGTACCACTGTAAGCCTTATACATAGACTATATATTTACTATTTTCATTTTATAATGAACTTAAAATTTATGTATTCATCCAAAATTACGTAATCATGTCGTTGTATTCGTCTACGGTCTACATTGTAATCAAGGAACTTGTTAAAAAATTGAAGTGTAAATAAATACGTTATCCTCATAGGTATAACTTTCGAATTTAGATGCATTAAAATATTATTTTTAGTACCTCCTTTTACTGTAGACCTGGCACCGTCTAATTTGGATCGTTACCGATCGTTGTTCATTAAAAACGCGTCAGGCAGGATCTATGTCCCGCAGAGGACAGACTCAATTCCGATCCGACTGGAGCAGAGATAGACAGCTAGTATATTTAACATTATCATCATCATCAGCCTATCTCAGTCCACAGCTGGACATAAGCCTCGCCCAATGAGCGCCATTACGCCCTGTCTTCGGCTTGTCGCCTATAGGTATATAACATTACAATAATTATATTATATTTAAAACGTTAATTGCGCCAAGCATTTTGCACGTTTACCACAGTCATAAACATATGCGCAGTATCTCATAAAATAAATAATAAAACGGAATTACTGAAGTGTGTTATTACTAAAAATGTTATTGATTGCCTTAAATGTATTACCTAACAGTACTTGAACAAATTCACTCTATTATCAGTAAGATTTAAAATAAAAGCATTACACCAAGACCACCAAGTTATTGGGTGCAACTAATCACTTTTAAAATGATTTTGTTCAAATATATATAACAATAAAATTGAATAAAAGAAGTGCCTATTTTTAAGTAAAACGTATTGAATAGGTCAATATCTTGTTAGCGTTTCCATGTCAATGTCAAACTCAAAAGATAAATCGGTATCAATAACGGTAACAACAACGAAGCTATTCTAACTTAGCTATTTGAACATTAGCAAACCTGTACCTACCATTTTCATAGAGTCAGTCAGTTCATTGCTAGAAAGCAGAAAGTAAGAACTTAATGATCGATTATGGACATTTAGTTGAAAAGAAATAAATTTTACATAAATTAATTACACGGCGTCCAAACTATTATTATTACAGAATCTGAACTCGATAGATTTGTGTCAACGTAAAAATGAAAAACGTTTATAAAGTGATTAACAATGTGCAGACGCATTTGATTACATGGGGTAATCCATTTGACTGTAATGGACAAGATGTAATTGTATGCATTACTGGTAACCCGGGCGTTGCAGACTTTTATTTAGAATTTGGCTCAGATTTACATGAACAAACATCTCTACCAGTTTGTGTTATAGGTAATTATTTTATATTATATTACATTTGATATATATATGTACATTTTAAAGAAAATAAATTTTCTAAACTAATTATACTGTGTTATTTATGTCAAAACACATTAAAAATTACAGGTCAGGCAGGACACGATGAAGTTCCAGATCGAGATCTCAATAAATTAAAAGGCCAAGAAGAGTTGTTTAATCTGAAAGGTCAAGTAGAACATAAATTGGACCTTATTAAAAACCACATTGATAAGAAAAGTCAAGTACATATTATAGGACACTCTATTGGAGCATGGATGATTATAGAGTTAATGAATAAAAATGATTTTTTACAAGAAAAAATCTTGACAACTAATTTATTGTTTCCAACTATACAAAAAATGAGAGAATCCAAAAATGGTCTTTTTTTAAACAACATTGTTAGAAGAGTGCATTCTATTATTCTATTTTTAGTATATTTATTACAATTGTTTCCAGATATTCTATTTAAATTTTTAGTAAATTGTTATCTTAGGTTTCATTCATTTCCATCATGTTATTTTGCAAGAGTAAAAAAATTTTTGAACCCTGAAGTAGTGGAAAAAGTGCTTTTCTTAGCATATGACGAAATGGATACTGTTATTAAGTTAAATACTAAAGGTATAGAGAAGCTGAGTATTCACACCAATGTTATTTATAGCAAGAGAGATAACTGGGCACCTGTGCATTATATGGAAGATTTGAAAGCAGTGAAACCTTCTATTGAAATGAAAGAAGTAGATATTAGTCATGCTTTTGTTCTAAAATCATCAAAAAGAGTTGCAGATATGGTATTGGAATACATAAAATCGAAGATAACAGCCATAGGCTAAATGGATATTATAAAGATTTCAAAGGTTTATTGTTGGTACAACAAACACTATTCTCTTTTGCTTTGCACATTGGGACTGGGTATGAATTTAGTTGAACAGCTACGTAAGCAATCCTTATGAATTCTATTGTGTTATTTATTTATAGAGGCTTGAGCAGCCGAAATAGGCTTTAGTATACATTTGGGGTGTTCACTGGTGTATTGTTTGTAGGGGAAATGGGTTATAAACTAGAAGTATAGGTATATCAAATTTTTTTTACAAGACGACAAAAATATTGGTGAGTATATTCTTGATTTTTTTGATATTTTTTTAAATTATTATGACATAAAACAATTTTACAGAATTTATTGTTTGTTTTCTCCTAATGAACATACTCTTTTCTGTTTCTGTTCCTCTTATTCATATTACAATATTGATTATAGAATGGTTTCCCATGAGCCTAAACCTTGCCATTACACTTGCCTGGGTTTCTACCTGTATGTGATGAATCCAGATAATGTATATAAAAAATTTAAATATAACATTGTTAAAACATTGAAAATTGATGCACTATTGAAATTAGGATAACATTGTAAGCACAGAGCAAACAGACCTTGTAGGTTTATTCATGAATAGGCAGTTTACAAGTATTCTGCATAACTTAGCATGCTTTTATGTCAATAGAATGTGAATTACGCTGATCAATAAAACTAAAATATCCTAAATATAAGGAAAAAGAAAATTGCTTAGATAAGAATAAACTTTCTTTTTTAGAAAAAAAATATATTTGGTATATTTGACATGAATGAAATGAATACTAATGAAATTTTTAAATATCAAAAATCATCATATGCCTTTTTTACTTTTATGTGTTATTATACACATATGCATTATGCTTAAACTTTGTCTAATATCCTTTTCTATGTGGTTATCCTTTAATGATATTATGTAGCCCTCTCTTTTACGTTTAAATCTTTTAAAAAAGATAATGATCTTTTAATGAGACAATTGAGTTTGAAATACAAAACTTAGATAAGTCAAATTTCGAAGGCTTTGCGCCCCGTTGTTGAAAAGTTTTCTTTTTGCTCAACATAAGAACAATCCTGAAATAACATATTCTTCGCATTTTACAGCACAGTAACTTTTTCGACATAGCTATTTTTTAACTATTTTCTGTTTCCTTCGTTTTTAATGCAATCTATTTTCATGTTCTGGAATCCTTTACTGTAACCTTATATTATCTTTCGTGACTTCATCATCATCGTCATTTAGAAATATATTCCAAATATATGACAACCTAAATTATGGAGTTTTTATCTAATAAAATCTATTCATCCACTATGTTTTCATCTAGCAAAAACTTTCATTGTTCGAAATAAAGTAACATGTACTGCAAAACGTTTATGAACAAATTCAGGTTGCCGCAAGAGCTTTTAAACTAAAAGAAACATTTATTTGGCGGTAAAAGATTTCGCAAAAGGTTTCATTCAGAAACGATTGCCGTTTTCAGAGTGATTTAGGAATATTTGTTGCGTCGTCTAAAAAAACTAAGCAAGCTAGGGTTTACAGAGCAAATTTTACATTTCGACTCTGTCCGTCTTAGAATTATTTTTACTGATAGATAAACATAATAACACGCCCCGATGCATAATAGTTCGTCTATCAAAACAATTAAGGTACGCGTAGTTTTCAAACATAAAGTATGGTTAAATACAATAAGTTTGAGAAACAAAGAAAAACCATTGCTTTAGCATTACATCAAGTATATTTTAAATTCTTCTTACTTCCATGACATTTCATTACTTCAAAAATAAAACATTCTAAAAAGCACTGAGCAAAAAAGTTCGTCTACCCTAAATACCACGCAAAATAGTTCTACTACTTGGTTGTATCACCTTTGTTGTCAGTTACAGCCTCTCTATGTAGGCACATAGATGCAACCAACTCTGCACACTCTTTAGCCGTGATGGAGTCCCAAACAGCGACTAGTTACGCATTCAAGTCACTCTTCGACCTTGAGGGATTTTTACGTAGTCTTTCATCATTTTGCACCATAGTCTCGATTGGTCAAAGATTTGGGTTGGTCGATGGCCATTTCATTATTTTAATATCTGTCGAAAGTAGCCATTTCCTTAACGAAACGAAAACGAAATATATCAATTGTTTTTTTTAGATTTTACACATTTTAGCATGGCAAATAACGCAGAATATTTTTTTAAATTTCAAATTTAAATTCCAACAATGCACAAAAATTAAAATAAGTAAATCGTATTTAACTCTTCGATAGGCGAACTCTTTTGCATAAATTAAGAAATAAACGATCTATCTTGCTCAAGCTTTCCTCATGTTCAAACTAATTTTTTTTAGAAATCAATAATATTATGTATATTAGAAACAGCTTCGAGAGGGAGGCCTGCAGAAGAATACAGCTTGGCTGGGCGGCATATAGGAAACTTCGTCAAGTCTTTTCGTCAC
>DWME01004495.1:0-16255 GCA_018244795.1 Parelbella ahira ahira
TACTGTGCACAATTACATGTCTCTATATGGTGATAGAGATTGGTCAGATGGAATTAGTCTGGTGAAGATTTTATTTAATGGAAGCTGAAACTATCACTTAGATCCCTCCATTCTAAACGATTTATTCTATAATAAAAAAAAATATTTATTCTGCTTTTTATTGAAGTGAATAAGTATGTTATACGTTTCATACAGGGTTTGATACAATATTTCTATTCTTCTCCAATTTTTGTCTTTCATATAAAGCTATTATACAACGTAAATTTTATAATAAAGGCCTTGTTTCAAAATTTTACATACGGTCAGTTTCACATTGTATTATTTATTACAAGGGATTTTTGCAGACATGTGAACTATTGATAATATAATAAAAAAGGCCTCCAATTTTATTGTTTGTAATATACAAACATTCACTTTTCGTTATAATGTTTTATTAGGATAGGCTTATTTTTATTTAACGATATTCATTTGACTCAATCAATAAACGGATATAATACAAGAGTCAAAATAATATTCAAATTGTACTTAACACATACATGTTACTTGGGGTCAATGACTTAACATAATGATTGCCCGACACAATGCACGTGTAATGGTAACATTGGCGTACTTACACACATTACGATCGGTTAGTACAGTATGAGAAATTGTTCAATGAATTTTTGCTCCAATAATTCCCACAATTATTAACCCTATATAAACTAATAACGTAGCTCCTAAATATCCACTATTGTCTTTGATTACGGCGTGAAAGCCATCGTATAACTGAGTACTGTTCTGTTAGTTTAACAAAATGTTTTACAAAGTAAGTTTTTCTAGTAGTAGTGTTTGTGAATAGTGTACCTAGAGTTCAGAAGAATACTTATTTCCCAAGTTTATCGATAAAACAACAAATGGACACCGTACAGCTACTTGTGTTTAAATAGCTTTATTAAGTAATTTGTGAAATTGTTCAGTAACGGGTTATAAATTGATTCCCCGCATAGTAACTCCAGAACGAATAGTTACGTAAGGGTCGTATCTTGCATAGACAGTTAAACGTTTACGAAATATTATTTACATTTATCCATATTTAGGGCCTTTATTCATATTTAATGTTATAATGTTTCGTCTTACATAATTTTTTACTGTATATTACTTTATAGTACTTTATATTAGATGTTTTGCTATAAAAAAAACTTTTTAAAAAAGGCATACAGTCAATATAATGGCAATATTTTGGCTCATGGTTTTGAAAGAATCTAGGTAGAGATGACTACCAACCTTCCGTAGTTGGAGACTCACCCTAAGAAGGAAAATAATTTTAAAAACCGTTTATGTTTCTCTTCATTTCATTGCCCGACAGCGAGTCAATAAAATTATTTCTCGGCTAACAGACAAAAGTAAAGTGATTCATTGTAATGGTTGATGATTCATTTATCAACCTTCGATTTTTATACCACTGTTTTTGCGCCTGTCAACAAGTCTTGTTAGCCAGACTTGTTACTAGTATATTACGTACGTTCAACAGCGAAGGAATGCCCTAATTAAAAACACTTATTACTTAAAGAAAAGTGCTCTTTGCCTATTATTAAATTAGAGCCCTGGCGTTACGATGTAATAATAAAAAAGTGAATATACATATATGTACGTTTCATCGACTGTGTATATATATGTACTTCTGTAATCTAAGTCATTGAATATTACTTTTTGATGTGGAACACCCATATATCTAAATTCTAAACATTGTTTGCAGATATTGATTGTATGTGCGATCATATCAACCTGCCAAGCGATATTTCCAATCCACCACCACCCTGCAGTTTCTCACCAGGAGGTGATCAAACACGACGGGCCACACCATCCAGTGCACATCCATCACCCTGTCCCCATCCACCACATCCCCGTGTTACACCACATCCCGCACGAAATACCCCATCACATTCCTCATCATATCCCTCACATCCCCGTACACCATGTACAGCATATTGACCATTATGTAAGTATTGAACTTTAACTAACATTATGAATTATGAAACAATTAATTTTTTACTCTGTAAATTATCGACTCGTCTATTATGTAATGGCATTTCTGTAAATGTGACACAAAAATATTATATACTTATTAATTCATCTCATATTGGTTAAAATCATATATGTATGTATATAAATCATAACTAGCTCTAGAAACTTTGCATATATTTATGAGATTTAACAAAATTTGTATGAGTTGTCGTTCGAATTCTATTAATAGAATTTTAAAATAAACTGAACGAAGTAAGTGTCTTACAGTAGAAACTTCATGAAAAATCTCCGAGAATAATTTAAATTTAGCTATGATTCGAGTAGTACTTAATTAAAAAATTGATTTACGATTGATGAATAATTACTCGAAAGGCTATGCACTGAAAATAACATGGCCTTAATGCTGATAATGTGTTTAAACGTATATACCTAATTAGTTGCAATAATTTGATTCATGTTTTCATTTTAATTATAAACAATTTCCTCACGTAATATAATTGTAGGTATATAATCTGTTACACTCATTATAAATTAAAATAAGGTCTCCCATTCCCATTAAAGATATTTTTGAAAAGATATTTGTTAATTACAGTTTAAAAAT
This sequence comes from Parelbella ahira ahira, assembly GCA_018244795.1. NCBI lineage: Eukaryota > Metazoa > Arthropoda > Insecta > Lepidoptera > Hesperiidae > Parelbella > Parelbella ahira. The sequence continues at coordinate 2,606 of DWME01004495.1, forward strand.
ATGATATTGTTAAAAACGAACACTTTTAAAACTCCTATAGGAAAAAAGTATATTTTTCAAGCTTTAATTTTTAGGCGTTTCCCGAGTATAAGTTCCAGTATTCCGTGCATGATCACCACACTGGTGACGTGAAATCCCAACACGAGATCCGACATGGGGATCTCGTCAAAGGTGGATACGAGCTCGTAGAGCCTGACGGCCGATATAGGAAGGTCGAGTACAAGGCTGACGACCACACGGGGTAAATATACACATGAAAAGAGTTAGAGTAAGATATTTTATGTTCGTAAATACCTAACGCATAGAAATCTTGTTTTAGTCATATAAGTTTAATAATTTATTCATTCATTTCTCCAAATGTTTTATCTCAGATTCAACGCTGTCGTGCACCACTCCTCGCCTCATCATCATCTCCATCTTTCCCATCACGGTTAAACTCTCAATTGCAGTAACTTTATGTTGGAACAAGCAAGCATTTCTGGCCTTCTATACTATGATCTCTAAATTGCACCGATTTTGTAACATAGGTCTACGAATTCAATAATAAACAGATTTTTTTAATTGACATTAGTTTTATTTCACTGTTTGTTTTATGTTTAAAATACGTAGACTTCGCTCATTTTCATTCCATTCTATTCTGTTTCCTACTATAATTATCTCATTAGAATCACCTATGGGTAAAAAACACCAGTAGGACGCTGAACGAAAACATTTTAAGCAAATCAAGAGTTCTTCACAATCTTTATCTAGGCGTGTGAAGTAAGTAGGTACTTAGACCATCTGCTAGTGGGTAGGGCGGCTAGTTATGGCTTTCTCCTTCTCATTCTGCGAAGAGATCTGTATTCAGAAATACTCAGAAAAAAAAAACAATTGAAAATCCCTTATATTTGCCTACGATTACGGGAAAAAAGCTTGACTTCATTGCTGTTGACACTAATACCTTACGCTATACACCTTTTACTTAAAACAAAAACATTGCTACTTTAAAGCGATAGGCAACATTAAAATTCTTCATAAATTTCAAAGTTGGTCCATAATAATTAAAGTGTAGACAAAATTTCGCGGGCAACGGAAAAACATTTTTTAAAACAATTTGCTTTTTAGAGCGAACGTGGTATTTATAAATTTTCATTAACACTTAATTTTATTATTGTAAGTAGGTATACCTAGATGATCCGATTTAAAATATATTTAAGAACTGTACTTAAAAAATACATTATTATTCTTCAAGGCTTAAGGTACACTAGCAAATTGTTAAAACTTGTGGAAACATAATTTTAAATATACTACGCTATTAACTTATTTACGTATCTCACTTTATTTACATCCTATGTATAACTAAGACACTTTTTTTAAATAAATCAATTTTTGTAATTTTGTATATTTATTGTCTTTATGTATTGTTTTAATAACAATACTATAATGATATTAATTGCATGATTTATGAGAACATTATCGTTACAAAGATTTTTTTCGGCGAATCGGTACATATAAGCTTTGCAAGTAGGTCGTTAAAAAATTATAAAGAATTCATTACAAAAAATATTCTAATGTGTTTTTAGCATCTTAATAAATCGTGACCGGATACTAAGTTCGCTAAATGCTCTTAATTTTCAGTATCTAATGATTATATATGATGACCGTGAAATTCTAAAGCAGAATTCAGACGATCACCTTACATTAAAAACATGATCAAAAGACCTGCGCTTTATAAACAGTGTGTACGATTGTCAACCAACTTCGTAAAATTGTTTTTTACACTGCTACGATGGTCGATAGTTTGCAAGCGTGACTGCCGATCTCTCTTTGCAAGTTCCAATGGACCCATTAGTACTTAACTACAGAAATCGAAACAGAGCTAGCGTGGCGATATACGAGTACTATTAATAATTATTACGTATGTGTAAAATTAGAAGCTAAAACGCTTGCAGAATATTTTGCTCATATTTGTCTCCTACACGAAATGTGCATTTAGTAATGTTACTATATTATACAAATTATGTACATATGTACGTACTCGTACGTACGTACAAGATGCTTCCCCTTATGAAACATTCCTACGTTTTAATGCATCTGAATCGCGCATTTTATGAGAAACTACGGATAATTACTATAATATGGCTTACATGTAGGATATTGAAAATTAACAACAAACAGCTTATTTATGCTATTATATATTGCAAATACGACTGCGATCTGTGTCAGTTTACTTCATTATATCTAACTACACGTGATGATTTTGAAGGTACTTATATTTTTTGCAACAATACATTAAAAAAAATTAAATATTTAAATTAAGTCCCAACAAATTGTCCTAATAATATTTTCAAAAGTGAAGATTACTCTATAATTATTCTAAGTAATCAACTATTATTTGTAATTTAAGCAAGGGTGCAGAAAAAGTACTGATTTCCTTTAAATATATAATGAAAATTCTTAACGTATTTAGAGTTGAACTGTGGCATTAACCACTCGTTCTGAGAGATCTGTGTTCAGCAATGAAACGATAAAAAGGCTGGTGGTAATATTGATAATTTTAAACTACACATTAAAGAAATATATATAATCTCATTAATATCTACTTCTCGGTATATTCATTTATACATTTATTTTCATAAGGTGTTGGTAGCGTTGGGCGTGGTTAGCGGCGTGTTCGCTGATGGCCACCACGCCTACTCGGAGCAGCAGGTAGTGAGATATGACAAATCTCACCAAGGCTACCATGGGGAGCTTTCACATATTGGATCTCATACACCAGAACATCATGAAGAATACGTAAGTGTTTTATGCCAACGTGGTAGGTACTTGAGTGGTCTTGAGTTTTATGACTAATTGTATTCAAATCTAGCAAGTGTATGTACATAAGTGCCGGCTTGACTCACGTGCGTTTTTCGGGATGGTCCGACTAGTTTCGGACCTGTACAAGGTACTTCATCATGAGCTCCCGCCGTTTAAGTTTTCTATATACGAACCGTTCTAAATCTTATTAACTAATATTAACTTATAAGCCTAAAGACTAACGGCCATTTTTAATGTGATTTTTTTGACAAAGTGATATGTTTTCAGGCCTGGGCGTATCCAGCCTATGAGTTTTCATACAAAGTGGAGGACCCACACACACATGACTACAAGGGACAACATGAAACGAGGGATGGTGATGAAGTCAAGGGAATGTACTGGCTGATCCAGCCTGATGGCAAAAAACGGACTGTGACTTACCATGCCGACAAGCACAGCGGGTACTTTATTTATTAAGAATATACTCATAAATGAAACCGATATATAGAAGAAATTAGCATACTTACCTTCTATTATATGTCTGATTTTGTATAAACGCATCATGGAGAGTTATTAAACATCAACACGCCAGCCTAAGACGTTTTTACTCTTTTTTTAAACTGAAATGTTACCAGCTATGGTACATTTAATACAGCAGTAATCGCAGCTACGATGTATATTTAGTTCTTTCCAATTAAGTTATATTCAGTATAAAAAGGCGGACACTTTAACATAATATCAATATACATATTGCATCCTTCTTATGTTATTAGTGATATATATTTAACATTTGCTTTACAGTTTCAAAGCTCACGTCGAATTTTCTGAACCTATTTATCACGTTCATCATGAAAATAAATACGATAATCACCATGAAACCAAGCACCATCATGAGAACCATCATGAAGAGCATCACGAGGCACACCATGATAAACACTACGAGGAAGAACATCATGACAATCATCATAAAGAGATACACCTCGATGAACATCATCAAAAACATTACAGTTCTATACCTTACGCATATAATTTTGCTATTTATCATCATAAGCCCCATGTTCATCATGAAGAGCATTATGAAGAACATCATAAAGAACATCATGAAGAACATAAGCATCATCACGGAGAACACGAAGAAGTTCAGCGGGAGGACGAACATAGAGAGCACTATGATGAACATCACAATCCAAAATCTGATTATTATCTCCATATTGTGCATCCTAAGTACTACGGATATGAGGACCATCATCACGAACATCATCATGAAAAAGCCCATCATCGTCATGACGACAATCATGAAGAGGACCATCAAGATAAACATAAGAAGTATTATCACGAGTACCTCTCTAGGTATCATGAAAATGAACACCATGGTGAAGGCCACTATGGCGAACATAGGGAACATGAAAACGATTACCACAGTTCACACTACCCCGGTCGACATCACGGAGAGCACCATCAAAATCACCATGACTTGGCATACTATGCTCGTCTTGCTTTCCAGCAGAAAGAAAAGCAGGATCATCATAAGGAACATCATGATGCACATCACCATGAAGAACATGACGAATATCATGACCTTCACAGCCATCACCGTCCTCCGCTCTATGAAGGCCGTCATTTGAATTTCCATCATATTATTCCTTCATTCTACAAGAAATACGCTGGACATTACCACGGCCACCACTGATTTAATGAACAAAAACAGAGACCTGATAAATGAAAAACCCAAACACGCAAAAATTGGATGTATGGTACATGTATTTGATTCTTCTGGTCTACAAATAATTAATATAACATGTACAATTAAAAAATTTGAATATGTATGCAAATATATGCAAAACAAAATCAAAAACTGAGTTTTATGTATTACTCGGATACCTCACGCTTTCTTAAATATCCTTGTTTGTTTTCCTTCCCTTTTCCGTCAAAAATATCTTGAACTTTTTCAATCGATGCGAAATTCTAATACTGACGTATTATGTCTCCTCCCAATATTTTTAGCGGAGTTACTTTCGAATAAATGTATAATATTTTAACATTAATTGAAACACAAACTCTTATAGTATTACATGGAAACGTTTGAAATAAACAAAATTTTCATTTAATTTTATAAATTCTATAAATTGAATATATTTCTTGGGAGCATACTTCAACAATCCACAACGTAATCCAATCTTGTGTGAATGATGTGTAGGATACAGTAATGATGTTTTACAAAGAATTTGAAATAGTCTTAAATTATAATAATAATTTCACAACTGTTACATAAATACAATTTATTTGTCATATTAATAATAGACTTTGGAAAAGCAAACTGTGAGCGCAGAGTCGGTTAAAAACGGTCAGTTACTCTGACTGTATATGAATTGTGTATCAACATTTATTACCTTTAATTATTATTATATAGGTACTATAACGTAACTAAATATCATCATGCCTGCATTTCCCCGAAATGGTGTAGGCAAAGGACTGTAATACACTCCCACCATAACCAATGTGTATTTTTTAAATTTTGGCCTGTTTGTTTGTTTGTTCCGAATAATCTCCGAAACGATTGAACCGATTCCAACGAGCTTTTCAAAGGCAAATAGCTAAAGTTATCAACGATGTTTATGTAAGAGGATTTAGTGTGACAGTGAGATCTCAGTATTATAATACATATGTAGGTATATGTAAAAAAGGAGCGAATGGAACTACAGGACTCATAGATGGTTACTACCGTCCATGGCATTTAATAGTTACTAATACCAAACAGAATTGTACACATAGGACTATTAGTGTCAGTTGAAATAGTCTATTAAGACTATTATTTTGTTGTGATTATCATTAGGCCAGGGAGGGTTAGATTAGGCTGCGGTATCTTATATTGTTAGCTTAGGTTTCTTAACCTTTATCTTACGAGCATTATTCAATCGAGGCATTAAATGACAAATATACAAGAATGCCGTTGGAAATATTAAAGTAAGATAAGGTTAGTGTCACAAGAAAATTAAAGAGATGTTCTTTATGCTCTCTACCTATCCTGTAATGGATCTGCTGTAATATCAATAATAATTTATTTATAATGGTTTCAAACAACGCAACTCTCCGAAAAATTTGCAAAATGTGAAACACTCACCTTTGTAGATATCGAGTAGGTATTATCATTAGATAATAATTACAAATATAACTATAAAACAAAATAAAAAGAAGATTGTATGTTGAATAAAATAATTGCACCAACAACAGCCTATGTGAACATGGTGTACATGTCTATTTATCTATCCTTATAATTGACAATCCTTCTATCGTTCCCTTGATATCACGGATCTCCTCTTTGAATGAGAATCGTTAAGACTTGGTCTACCACACTAAATTGAGCGGTATGGTGGAGCAGTGATAGCATAATGACTTAATAAATCAAGCTCCAGCTCCGCGAGTTCTGGATTCCAACATGGCACGCACACCTTACTTATTAACACTATGTACCTACATTTTGAGATTAAATATCAATTAGTGTGATGGTGAAGGATAACATTGTGAGGAAACCTGCACTCCTTAAACCTCTCCAAAATGTTCTCGAAAGCGTGTGAAGTCTGCCAGCACTTGCAATAATTGATTCACTTTGCAAACCGTTCGTGACCGTAGATACGCAGTTTAACAACTGCTTTTAAATTTCAAACGATACTAATCTATTACGCCCATATCAATACGAGAAACTGCAGATAATTACTGCGGTCTCATAACATGTAGGATATTGAAAATTAACAATAAATTACTGAATTCAGTATAAATATGAGATAAGATCGCAATTGGTGTCAGTGTTCTGTGATATCCAAAATCCTTACGATGATGTGGAAGGTAAACAATTTTTATATATTGTGAGGTTTTACTTAAAATTGTACAATAGTTTAATGAAATAATTGAAGTTTTCAAATGCTAATAAACATTTTTAAAACAATTTCGTCTATAAAAAGTACGAGTAGTAGGGTACAATTTCGTTTCAATCTTTATCGTGTTTTAAGTTTTCATATACCTTACAATATCTTGTCACTACCAATTTTGTCATGTGTTTTCATAGGTTTCTCATTAGTAGTATTTAACTTCTTGTATAATTTACATTTCAGACATTAATATTTTTGACTGTGGCGAGTGCCGTATTAGCAGGTCGGATAAGAAAACATCACGCGAATTACAAATTTTATGTGAAACATGACTATGACTATGGACAACACGAAAAGCTTGAACACAAACATCAAAATGAAGAGGAAGTGCAACAAGAAGAAGAAAAAAAGGAAGAGCAGCTGGTAGAACCAGAAAAACAAGAAGAAAATAACATTAGAGAACAAAATGATGAGCAGGAGCGAAATGATGGAAAAGAAGAAAACGAGCAGAAAGAAGAGCAAGAACAAGGGGAAGTAAATAACGAATCTCATAAGCCAGAAAATCATGAAGAATACGTAAGTGTTTTCAATATAACAACGGCTAACAATAGACATTTCACATTAACACTATTTCATAAGTCACAAAAACTTTACTTTTATTCTTACAGGATTACCCATCATATGAGTTTTTATATAAAGTGCAAGATCCCTACTCACATGACTTGAAAGGAATGCATGAGAAGAAGTACGGCGACGAAGTGAACGGCGCCTACTGGCTTATGCAGCCCGATGGTTATAAACGTACTGTGACGTATCATGCTAATAAGCACAGCGGGTAAATTTTAACTCTTTTACTGATTTAAATGAGACCAGGATCACTTTCATATATTTTATTAAGTTGAAATTATTATGAAAATACGAAAATATGAAAAACTGTCAGTAACCAAGACTAGATTAAAACCTTTAAAATAAAACGCTGCGTAGATCATCATAAGGAAGACTTAAGCCTTCTTCGGTACATAGTAAAATATAAGTTAGTTTTAAACTTAAGAAAAATTAATTTCGCAATTTTTGTACATACAGATTTCTTGCTGAAGTGGATTATTCTAAGCCTGAAGAGCACAAAGATAATGAAAAACTTGATACTAACCACTATTATAAGCATTACCATAAAATTCACCATGACTACAAGGTTGACCATGAAAAGCACGAGAAGGAAAATGAAGGTGATGAAAAGCCAACATCGGAATATCTTATTACTACTTATCACGGACTTAAAAAGCCTATTCCTGTTAAAGAGGAAGCTGATGAAGAAGGGGACCATCAAAAAGAGTCCGCAAAACAGATTCCGATTTACGTTGTATAATATTTTTGCTGGATAATCGGCTATATTACTGAGTGCTAAGAACGTCATGAGCAATACCACCTCTATACATATATCAATGTATTACATATATTATTATAAGCACTATAGTCAATGCCTCCCAAAGACTAATCATGAAAACCTAAGCAGGATGAATAATACAATTTATCTTAACGCTCATTGGTTTCCATTATGTAATATATTTGTTTAAAAATAAAAAGACATTTAAAAAACAAATGCTTTTGAACCAAGAAATCTTTTATATGCCCTTTATATGTAATATATGTACCTGTACATAAGCTATTAAGATAACAGAAGGTACTGGAGGAAAAAGGTGAATTTGAGTCAGTCGATTTACTCGTGATGACTGATCAGGAATTTCTCGTCCGTCAATTCAACAAACAGAAGGTGGAAAAAATCACAGTCGTCGAAGCAATATTCAACCGCTGATCTCTTAGTGCAATAAGTTTTGGATAAAAGTTAGCTTCTTATTTCCAATAGTGTATTTTGTTACATATTTTAACAATGTAGGATTATTAGCAATAACATCGAAATAAAGAAATTCGATTTTCAACATTTGTTTCATTTAAAATATTGGTATAGAACAATCGTTTGCAAGCTTATTGTTGCGTGAACTACTAATTGTTAAACGTCAAGTAATAAAAAAAAATATATTCACGCAAATTATAAAATAAAATAAATGTATATATTGGAGAATTTAAAAAAGAAATGAAATTTATCATTAATTATTCTCCGTTATATTCGAGAGATAGAATCATTGAAGTAACCCTTACTTAAGAATTAGTTTAAAGTTTTTTTCACCAAACACAGCAATCATCATCATGATCATCATCATCATCATCAGCCTATCCAGTCCACTGCTGGACATAGGCCTCCTCCAATTAGCGCCATCGCGCCCTGTTCTCGGCTTGTCGCATCCAGCATGTGCATGCAGCCTTTCGCAGATCGCCATCTCACCCGTCACGGTCTCCAGTCCAGAACACGCCTACTCCACCCGTTGTAGATTCTTTGGCACTATATTTATGTTTTATTTAAACTTACAGTCGAAAAGTCACCAATAATCATATTATAAGTACGACGATTGTTTATAAGGAAGTTTTGTTAAATAAAAAAGTTTGAAAAATTTCGTTACTATTCATGTTTCATTATTACATCACGCAAAAGTTTCGATAATATCCGAGCAACTGAAATTCCATAAAAACTTCGCCACGCAGTACGCGTCAACCGAAAACCCTGGAATGATGGTATTACCAAATTCTTCATTGAGAAAGAAACCAGTTAGTAATTATTTTCAGTGAGATCGCTCATTATAATTTCAAGTGCTACGACAACATCAGAAATTTCGTTAAAATCGGTTTTTGATGTGAAAAATGAGGAAAAAAGACACAGAGATATTTTCAGATTTACAACATTAGAGTAAACTGTTTGTTTGTTATTCAAACTATATTTAAATTAATCCTAACGTGACAATAATAGCCAAAAAGGACAGCAGCAGGCTATGCTAATTGCATACCAATAAAAAAGATATTGTCAGTAATATATATTGCTTTCAACACCAAGTACCTAATCAGCATAATGAAGTTTTTTTCATTATCATCATCGTTATTATCCCTTTCTATCGTTCTGCTATGGGGCACGGGTTCCCACTTAGAAAGTTCTTTTTACTTTACTTTACTTCACAGCAAACTTTACTATAATTCCAATTACAGATACAAGTGTGCTAATAACTATGATTGCATCATTATTGTGTAACAAAGTCAAAATAGCAGAAGCATAGTACTGGACTTCAGTCAAGGCATAGCGCCGTACTTTGATTTTATTACATTATTCGTAGAATACAATGTTGTACACAGTTTTAATAAATACGACTGGGTGGAGTTTTAATTAGGCAACGTTTCAGACATGCTGAAAAAGTTATCGAATTATAATAACATGTAACTATGTTTGATTAAAGAAAAATTCCAGTATTTACGTGTATCCTGTTTAAAATTGCAGAGCGGTTCTAATAACCAAGAGGTTTCGATTATTTAAAACCGCAATTCAGTTGTTAGTTGCGTTTATTGTATAACACTCGTTTGCCATGCTCCATGTAAGTCTGAAATCATTTTAATATAAGTTAACAGTAAGCCAATAAAAGTCAACAGAAGCTTACGTCTTCTTACTGAGGCTACATGGATAGCAAATGTCGTAAAATGATGAACTGAGCTATACTGTTATGATTTATAAGTAGTTTATTTTTTATAAAAAATGTAATATTTGAATGAAAGTTTGAAGCGTTACCTTAATTTTATATTTGATAACAATTGTAATGAATTACGAACTGGTAGTAGTAAAATACTATGACTTTTGAAATTTATCTGAGCTACATGCGTCTTCTGTGAGAGTTTCGTAGTCTTCCAAAATCGCTTCAATATCTCAATATAACATACCTAATGTAATACTTAAACAGAAAAACTTATATTTATACCATAATATTCTTCTCCCTACTCCACGCTAAATTTATTTGTTGATATGAGCTATTCGTGTACGTACATAATGTTATATGGTATTTTGATATATTCTATTTCCCAACAGCTGTTCTTGGTAGCATTCCTCCTGGCGGGGGGTACCGCAGAGCAGGACGTGGACCTTGACGTGGATGATTCGGCTCCACCCATCCAAGTATACAATCTGGACGAAGTGCACCGCGCCCAACATCATCAGCATGGCGTCTACCAAAATCATCAGCAAGGAGTCTACCAAAATCATCAGCAAGGACCCTACCAAGATCATCAACACGGCCGTCATAATGAATACCTAAGTCACCAAGAACCATACAACGTACATTTGCACAGTGTAAAAGTTAGTTGTCCTTTAGTAAAATAATATATAACTACATACCTACGTAAAAATCCAGTAAAAATATTTTAATGAAAAGATGAAAAAGACTAGTCGTAGTAGGCTCGTTTACTAAATTTTAAAATAATAATTGAACATGCACTTTTTTATGTAGGTACGTACTTACTACTATTCTGAATTATTTTATTCATGCCAGCAATCCAACTCCTGAGTACAGGTTTCTAGCGCAACTAAAGCACAGTTGCCCCCATCCCATCAATTATAAACATTTGCATATAGCAAAATTTGAATTATAAAGGAACAGCCCTATATTGATTTTGTCCATAATATAATCATCGTATTTTTGTTTCAGGGTTATAAAGGCCAATCAAAGGTAGACAGGTAAGACAAAAACAATTATCAATTGTAACGCACAGTACCTACCTAACCCTTTATCTACCGTTCTCAGTCAAAAATACTCCGACAGCAATTGTTTCTGCTGCTAAACAGCAGTTTACACATTTTGTGATTCTTGATGGCTAAATTTTTAATGTCTTGTACCTCTCATTTCAGGATAGTATCCGAATTTTATAATCCTGATTACTACGAACCGATTACAGTACTCGATTATAGATATGTGAAGAGCGGAGGCCGAGATTACTCGCGTGACGCGGGCGGCCAAATCCTAATACTCCCTAAGAACGTGCGTATAAATCAGAAGAAAGAATTTCCCAACTACGACGAAATGCTCGAGTTCCTGCGTCTGAAGCAATTAGCAGAATTTGAAGCGCATAGAATGGAAATGAGCAAGCTGGGCTACGATCAGCGCCATTATGATCATTACGAGCGACGTATTGAAATAAACGGTCGCAATCAGAATGACTATCGTAACCAGGACAGATATGGTGGTGGATACGGTGGATACGGCAACACATACAAACGTGATGCTGATATTTCTTCTCAAGAAAAACAACCTCTGGCAGAAACTGAAAAGAAGGCCGCAGCATAAATTATTGAAGCTGTTAAGCAAACATTATTGTTTCTACCAAAGTCTCTATCAGTTTTTTTAATTATAAATTATATTACTTTTCTATAATAAAATATTTTTGTTTGCATGCATCGATATTCACGGTAATAAAATTAATGCGCTGTATTCATCTCTTCGTTATTCATACAATAATAATTCCGTAAGAAACAAGATATTGTTCCAAGAAGACTTGTAATTTTTTGGTACACGATCCCGCTTTCGTCATCAAACGTATTGTTCCACTGTAATATATGGGTCTCTTCTCAAAATCATCGTCATAAACAGCATTCTCACAGTCCACTGCTGGACGTAGGCCGCGCATATTTAGGTAATCTTTTCAAAATGCAAAGACTTAAAGTTGCAATGCAAAGATTAAAATAGATGGGCAAAATTTAAAGGTCTGAGAACAAAATGACGAATTTTAGGTCATATAACTTTTAATTATAGCGAGTTCATCAATTTAATCATAAAAAATTCAGGTAACTTCTTAAACATAAACCAACCATAGCCATGACTCGAAACCCCGACACTTGAAATAGAAAGATCAAGTTTAAAAAAGTAGTCTATCTCCATTGGAACGAGATATACTTACAAATAACGATCTACCGATATATGTAATTAAATGGCATAACTTACTTCAAAGTACTTCACAAGTTACTCAGACTGAAACATAACGTTTAAAATCATGATTATCTTATTATAATACAGGTCAAAAAATTTGAATCCTGATTTAACTTTCCACACGGGCATATGCTATAGTATCTATTAAAAAATAGACTTCAATAAAAATAATATAGAAATGTCAAGAAGCCAGACTACTGAATAAATATAAAATTTAGTTTAATAGTGAACAACGAACTGCTTTCAATACCAAATTTTAACCGATCAGTCATACATAGTTAAAATTGAAGTTATTTGAATTAAAGCCATAAATTACATGTGTATGTGCTTAACATGATGCCTGTTATCTCCGAATTGGTAAACGGAAGTGTAGTATCTCCACTTCTACTTGTCGAAAAAAAATCAATCGCTCTTCTGTTTTATTCGTTATTTTTTCAACAAAAAACAGCTAAGCCTATTTTTTGTTGCAGTACATTTTAGTATGAACGGTGGTATCAACAAATGGTAACACGACAATACTTAATTAAAAATATAAATGTATGGTACTTATGATCTCTAAGATGCAAAAAAAAATATGTACTCAACCGCATATCAATAAATATTTTTGAAAATATTTGACTCATAAGTGAATATATTAGCGGTTGTGGAAATATATGAAAAACGACATTTAATAAGGCTTCTGCGCCATGACCTCTGCTTTAAATATTCGTTAGCCTGAAAACAATTACAGATACGTATAAACTTTTATCTCAAGTGCGCGCATTTGCAATAAAACTGTTATCAATATCTTCTAAGTTAGTAAGATGAGTTCATATACGATATGGTATAGGTACACTGATTTAAGATAACAATACAATACAATTACTATAGACGCCATCTTTATACATTATTACGCTTTATATTTATTTCGTGTTATTGAAGAATGCAGTGGACCGGAACAGGCTAATGATAATGAAATGCTTAAAATTGTTTCTGTCATTGCCACTTCATCACTTTAGTTATAATAAAACTGCTTAAACATACTTTTACACGCCAAATCTTGTCTTGTACGGTTATAATGGGTTATTTCATTAAATAAGTTAAAAAAATAAAATAATAATAATCGACCCATTTGTCATTCCACTGTTGGAATATGGGTCTCCTCTCATATTGAGAGG
>DWME01004496.1:0-16254 GCA_018244795.1 Parelbella ahira ahira
CGCTCACTCGCTGTGGAATGCCGCCGTCAGCAGGCAGTGCGGCGTGGCGTTGCAAATGTCAACGCGTTCGATTTTCGTACGGTTAGTGCGAGCGCGAGGTACCCCAACTACAGCACAAATTCTTAAATGGGTCCCTTGCGTTGGAACTGTAAGTCATAGAGACTCAACTAATTCAGCAGTTTAGGAAAATACAGTACTAAATGTTATTTAACGCACTATTGTCACACACCGTACTGACGACTTGTATCTGCTGGCACTTTAGTGAGCATTTCCTATCGCGTTGGGAAGATAGCGAAATTCCACCAGTAACTGGTTACCGACTTACATTGTGCCAGTCTACTCACGATTAGTATGAGATACGGCACTCTAACAATTGTCGATAGACAAATGGAAGGCCGCTCATAGTGTTAAGGAATCATTGAGTTACTAGCTTATAATATGGTTAAAACGTTTATAAATGTAGAACGCATTACAGATACGACTGTCTGCCTCATTGGTCGAATAGTTGCAAGCGCGACTGCCGATTTGGAGGTACTGGGGTCAAAGCCCGGGTTGGGTACTATTGGATTTTTTTTAATTTAGAATTTTTAGTAGTGACTCGAAGTCTGGATCTTTGCCCGTTGTATGGCAATGGACTTATCAGCAATTTCATGGGACGCAAACGTAACTAGTGAAACGTGGGAGTGGGTACTACACTCCTCTGCCTACCTCTTCGGGGATTGTAGGCGTGAAGTGACGTTACGTTGATACTATAGATACAATGTGCATTGATTTTCAAGCCGAATCGGCTAGCGGTCGACTAACGGCTGCGAAGGCTGTGTCCTGGATACTCGCGGTTACACGCACCGCAGTCGTCATTTGTGACATATACATATATATGTCTTTCTCGCTCATTCGTGGGGATAGATTTCATAATATATTGTAATACCACTATTATTAGCAAGATCACTGCGTCAGTTTTGACACTAACGTTGTCTACCCATAAACGGTACTGTTCGTACGCCGAAACGCTATCGTGTTTGGATATTGGCGGCTAAAATTCATCTAGGCACATGAAGCATTGCCCGACTTATTCTTTGAATATGCTATATGCTATACTAGCTGAAGATCGAGCTCAGTGGCGTGCCATTGGAGAGGCCTATGTCCAGCAATGGACGGGAGTAGGCTGATAATGATGATGATGATGATGCTATATACCTACGTATTTAATAAATATGAGTAAGAAATATACATTATGCAAGCTACTAACTAGTAGTACTTTCATCGTGTTCGAATCTAGAGACAAATATCTGTGGAAGGCGGTGTCGCGCGATGCTCGCGGCTAGGTAGTACTTACTGTGTTCGTTGCAAAACAATACCTATAACGTCAACATGTTTGCGATGAGTCAGAAAGAAAATAAGCTTTAGTGAAATGTTTATTTGGTATATAACGACATTTATTTCAAAACTACGAGGGAGTATTGAATGTTAATATAATACTTGTGTGATAAAATAGCTATGTCATTATTTATGTTATACGAAGACAAAGAGTATGCGGTAATCTCCGGCCGCAGCGCGCGGCGCGTCGTATTCGCGCCTTAGCCATTGTGTCCGCTTCGGTGTCCATTTTATTATTCATACTTTCATTGTTTGTCCGGCGAGCCCGCGAGCGCGGCCAGCAATAATAAACTGCCGCTAATCGAGGTAGGCGCGCGTTATACATCATGTCACCTTACACCCGACCTACTGTTGCTTAACAGTCAGCCTTTGGCAGATAAAATAATCCAAAAAATAAAGTCAAAATTAAATTATAAAGGCTGTTTTATTGTAGACAGCGATAACCCAATATTGTTAACATTGTATTAATTCTAAAAATTGATATTATTAAAATTTTATTCGAAGAGAATGTATAGAAATCAAATAAAAATTATTACTTAATGAAAAATGTTCGATTAGGATTATAAAAATAAAGAAAGTTTAATGCCAGTAATAGAAAGTGGTATTACTATCAGTAAATAAGATCTAAATTACAGGACTAATGTTATAGATAACTTGTATGAAAAATATTTTGTGATGATAATTAGATAATTATAGACAATATTATATTGCTACATATGAAACATCGCTGACATTATTACCAGGAAGACAGCCAAGGTGTAAGGTAAGGTAACACAAACAAGCTATGCTCCAAGTGAGAGACAATATTTTGCAAAAAAATAAATACAGAACCAAGCGGTCGCTTGTGTGTCCTAATAAAGTCGCGAAGTGTAATCCTTGAACACGTAGGCAGTGGCTATAAATAGATTTCACGCGCTTATGAACGCATCTGCATTTATTGACAAGATAAATAACAACGCGTTGTACGTACAAACAAAGCAATAGGTAGGTATCGTTACGACTTCCATTTATAACAATAGCAACAGGGCCACGGGTCAACTGTGTTAACTTTATCGAAGCTGAGGTTTGGTGAATAATTAATGTTTATCTAAGCACGTCACTTAGTGTGACGGAGAAACTGAACCTTCCTCTTAGAATGCTTCTGCCACTATCGCATGTTACAGTCAATCAAAGATATTTCTCTGGAACTTTGGTGGGACAAAGTGGTTCTCTCTCTAATCGCTATCTTAGTCCAATCTTACATGTTTTGTGGCTATGATTGTTTCTTCCACGAACATTTCTTTAACTCGTAACAGTTCCTGTTATATGAAGTTGAAACCGTTGATTTCCATCGTTTTTTAATACCAGTACGTGTCCTAAGTAGAGAACTCCTGTTTCTTTGAGAGCTTCCAAAAGTTCATGTTTCGGTTTCATTCGTTGGAGGACCTCTTCGTTTGTTAGCGTTTGATGTTGCGATTGTAGATAAATATTATTTCTTTCTCGCTCTCACAGAATGCATTTGAATACGTAACGAGGTACCCCAAATTGTTTAACCATGAGTATGGCTACTCATAGTTGGATATGGTTGTATTGGCAACTGGGCGATTATGACCAAGATCTTTTCGTGACCATGATCGAAATTATTTCGAATCTGTATGCCGTTGTTATTGTATTTTGCAATACAAATTTTCTTTAAATATCGTCATTCTCCCGTGAGGTTAAATACATTGCCCGTCATTCAAACTTGTTTCGGCGAAAATGTGTCTTAGGTCGGTAATTTTTTATTATAAATTGTTTGCTTTGGGCAATCAATTGTATCTAATTGTTTGCTTTGGGCAATCAATTGTATCTAATTGTTTGCTTTTTGAGGTCAGCCCAAAGTTCCTTTACGGATTTTTTATCTCTAGCGTGGCTTTGAGTGCCAACACATTAAGTTCATTCACTCAATTTAGTCAAAGTGATCAATTTTTTTAGGAGTAGGGGTAAGTTACGATGATTCTGAAGGATTTTATAAGCAGGTTGAGAGAAAATTTTGATATTGAGTAATATGACATTATTCCGATTTCATATTCGCTCATTTTAATACGTTTCTAGTGAAAATATAATTTCTTAGGTTTGTGTCCATCAGAAAGGATATTTAGTGTGTTGGTGACATGTTGTTAATGATTGCTTATCATAATTGCAGTCGGGTGGTCGGTAAGCTGGTAACGCCGTTTTCATAAGTGGGTTAGGCGCGCAGCCGGCGCCGGCGCGCTGACATCACCGATAAAATCGAGCTTTTAACGCGCCCGCTTATCTCGCGCTGGTGCAGCCGCGTGCCCCGTCGCCGTCGGCAGCTCCAGCGTGCGGTACGTCAATATTGACCCCAATAAATTGCAAGCTCCTTTGATCACACTTATCTGTCGCCGACAACGCCGCTGCGCTACGAACATCTTAGATGTCCGACCAGAGACCGACGACGTGTTCATCGAGTGACCGTCACGGTTCAATTATATTCCTTTATTTGTTTTTGGCAGAAGGTTTGTTTACAAATCGGAGTATTATAATTGCAATGCTCTTATCCTGTCCATGATGGGCTTACAAAGATCCCGAAACAGTGTACCTACATAATAATCATTAAAGTCTTAATAAACTCAACTTAATTTATTAACTTCAACAAACTTATTAAACTCAACATCTGAGTTAAAATAGAATCACATCTTGACAAAACACATATATATAAATTTTTAAAATATAGAGCAGAAAGAATAGAAGTCATAATGCAAAAACACTAGGACTTGGTCAAAATTTAAATAGGCCAATAATCATTATGTAATATAATTCTTATGTAACACTAGCGACTTAGTCTGCTTTATTAATTATTAATATTAACAATATGTTTTATGTACAGAGAAGAAAATGTAAAAAATATTGAAGGCAGAAAAATATCTTTAAATATGTGATATACGAGTATGTATGTAGTATATTAATAGGACGCTAAAAACAGTAGTTTCTAATAACTTAAATAACTTCAATAAACTTGTCAGATGATACACATACTGAACTGATTTTAAATAATTGTTAGCGGGTTCACCCTCGTAGGGAGCAAATGCCTATCCAAATACGCCCTGACGAGTTCTCCCTCGGCATACTACTTGCTAACTTTTTATTACTTACATGCTAATGTTAACAATTACAGTATGAATTTTCAAAATCAGAAAATGACATGATATATCTAAAGACATCTAGATAATATAATTAATGCGTGAATTAAGAATATATCTGACATGGGCCATTTGTAATGTAGTTTTAACTATAGGGAAAAATAATAACCTAACGGGATACGAAACTGTAGGTACTTCATACACCGCTAGACAATTTTCAATTATTTGTCAATACCGTAGCGAATGCTTTTGACGTTTTACTGCTAAATTACAGAACACCACCTATTCCATAGAACGTATAGGTAAGTGGTGAATCGTGGTAGTATCTACGCTTCTCCGCCTACATCTTCGAGGACGAACAGGCATAACGTTACGTTAAACATATTGCCATAAGAAATAAAAAAAGAATAGGAGAATAATTAAATTAGACAACATAAGAGACTTGAACAATGACTAACTGACTTGAACAAGGAAAGCACAAATGGCGAGGCGAGGCGGTGCCGCCGGCCGAGCACTTCTACTGACACTGTTGCTATTAGTGCACTATGTTACAAATGTAAATTTGTTGTTTTCGTTAAAATAAACGAAGTATGCGACTTTGAAATTCCTTAACCTGAACAAGTTTTTCAAACAGATCAAAAATCTACAGTCGTAAAGAGGTAGCTGCTGCCCGAGTTTGGTAATCATATAAAACAAAGCAGGTCATATAAAGGAACGTCAAAAAAAATAATTGTGTAAATATTGTTAATTAAATTTATTTTCCCTACGGACGCGTGGACTTCGAAGTGTATATTCGATTGCATACTAGAAAGTACCTTTCTCGTAATATATTTTTCAAAATTATTAAAATAACCCATCTACGCCCTCTGCATTCGCTGGCGCCGTGTACAAGGATAGGGCAAGGTTTTCACAAGTACGAGTACATTCTAAATTAAATGTGATTGATGCGACTATTTGCAAACGCCGAGTGGCCGCCGCTCGCGAGGTGCTAGCGGTGCGGCGCGACGCGACGCGGCTGCGCGCGCGCCGTCAGCGGGCCCATTGTGGCCACATCAGACGAACGACCTCGCGCCGACCCACTCTGTTTGTTGCTCTATTTACATCAATATGTCCACCGAGCGAGACAAGATATGAGTGGGCAGTGGCGGTGAGCGCGCGCCACGGGCCACCGGCCGAGCGCTCCATCCGACACAATATGTTTGGTCCTACATTAGGGCTATGTGGGAGTTGGTATCTAGGTAATATATAGGTATATATTGTTCGTAGTATTTCTTAGGTCTGTTTGAGTTTCTTTTTGTGATAAATATGAACAGCTGAACAGTTAATATCTTCAATATTATTAACTGGCTGTGCCCCGTGCTTTCGCCGACATTTGCGGAAAAAACTTACAAAATTTTATTAGTAAGTATCTACTAAAATATTGCTACTGTACTAGATTTCCATACGTAGGAAAGTTCGACATTCTGTTATCGTTTCTCTTAATTAGAGCTGGCTGGCTTTGAGAGTACAAGGGATTTGTCTTACAATGCTAAAAAAACTTAAATACATATGAGAACAGTCAACATAACATAGCGAAATGCATTGATTAATTATTATCAATATTTTGAACATTCAACCTTTAGGTACCTACCATAGAGAAATGTTAAGTATGAAAGTCAAAATGAGTAGGATTAAGATCACAATTATAGGTGTGTACGAGACACGTTTACTCCTAAATACTGGTCTATTTTTACATAAAATAATACATTCATATAATAATACATTAAATGAAGATAATAGTAGGTTATTATTATAATATCACGTCAGGTCTCTTACAGGGTAGACAGAGGCTACCGCGTGTTAAACATAACCTGATTAACGTCGAATTTTGATTACTAAACAAGCAATATAGCCGCTACCGCGCATAACCTGATTTATGTCGAATTTTGATTACTAAAACAAGCAATATTTTGATTACTAAACGAGCAATATAAATGAAAAACATCTCTAATATTACAGACGTGACGTGCTCAAAGTAACTTACTTGTTTCAATCTTTTACAGGTATCGTTCATCTTTGTTCACGATTACGTCATAGGTAACGGAAAATAATCTTGACTTACAAAATGACAGGGAGCGTAGTACGGCTTGTTGATTCCACTTATATATTTTTTATATTACTTACAAATACTGTGTCAAATGTTTTCGATAGAGTTTTATGCTCTGCGGTATTAAAAAAGGCTACTACGGAGTACACTTTATTAGTGTAAGGCACAATTTGTGTTCGAAAAACAATTTGTGTTCGAACTAGTCAGAAATTATGATATTGGGATTACACACACACATACGCACTCGCACACACATACTTTTTCAACTATGTCGGTACCTAAACACAAACTGCAACTTTTTGTAGATGAGATTCCTGCATGTGGATATATTCTAAGGTACTCGTATATATTTAAATAAGTCCTAAAACTGCATTTAATGGCTTGTGCCTCATAGGGTTTATAGGACGTACCCATTATTTTTCGTCTCCGTATCGCTACGTAATAGTACACCTCGTTAAATAACCGTACCTACTAGACCGTCGCACAAATCTACGACTCGAAAAAGACAACGGTTACCTACTAGAAAATTCCATTACAAAACCTAATCCTATGAATCACTTCTTTCATTTGTAGCATTATGAACACGCTCTTTGTTAATCACTGTTCGTTGTCCAGGGGTGCATTCACTCAAGTACATGCCGATATTTATTCAATAGCGTGCTTTAGCCAAATCTTCGGGGAATTCATATTCACCGATCTCATGGAATTTGTTTTGGTAACTGTTACTCTTCTTAGAAAAGAACAAAAGAGAAGTGATAGACAATAGTTGAACCTAATTACAGATGGTAAGAAGATTAGAAAGTCAAAATACGAGGAACTGTCAGTCGATACGTCGGCATGTGAGTGTAGCGGTCGCCGAGAATATTATGTCGCTCACATGACGTGTTATCTTTACCGTGGCTAGCTACTCGAAAGTATTAAACGATTTAACGAACTACGCGCATCCGACCGATGCTAGAGGAAGATTATCAAGTGGCGGTAAAAGAATCATAGGTGCGCCCTCTTACTAGATAGTCTGACAACCTTCAGGTCAGCTTCCATGAACACGAGCACATAACTTCAAGAGAAATTCGGTCGCCGATCACCGGTGCTATAGTGTTCAATTCGACATGACTTACAAACAAGATTAATGTATTCGCATAGCGGTAAGTTATAAACGGAAAACAGGTTGACGTGAAAGTGTACCGTCATTCTGGATAATAAGCCTAATAAGAGCTGATACGTGCCAATGAGTGTGAAGGCCCTGATGAAGATACTATTAACGGTTTGGTTTTAAATAAAATGAGATTGTTTCCGAATTTAAGTTTAACGATAAAGTTAAGAAATCCCATATATTAACATACAAATCAGAATTATTAGGTGTAAGTATATGCTAGGAGCGACAGGCAAAGTCCTCGACGTCAGTCCTAAGGGCAGTAAAATATTGCCTGGCCGCTCTGTCTCCTTATAAAAGCTATGAACGATTCCTATCTTATACTAACAATAGACTTTCTAATATTGAAGTAGGTGCTTCAAATCAAATAGAGCTTGGCAAAATGAATAAAACTGGAAATTGTGTTTGTTAAAAGATTTAAATAAAGTAGGTATAGTTTGTAAATATTGATAAGCACATCTAAACAACATCGACCGAGCAATTTTTGGTTAGACAATGCGTATTCTAAAGTACAGCTGACGAATTCGCTGTATTATTATTCATTCTTATTTTGAACAAACTTTTTTGAAACAGAAAAACAAGACTCAAGCTCAAGACTCAAGCTCAAACAGACTCGCGTATGGTTACAAGTTTGCCTGATGGTACGCGAAATGGAGCCTAGGATACTCGCCCGTGCATCGTTGCCTCGCGGTTTAATCGTGTATTTACAGTGGTTGAATAAATACACTGTGTTACGATGTGCCGGAGGGGAGGTGGTGGGCCGCCGCGGGTCTTACCGTCGAAAAATTTGCGCTCGATCGTGCCTCGGATATATATTCGGATAGCTAGATTTGTGATGGGGCCGCGGGCGCAGGCCGGGCACAGCGTGCAGCCGGCATCAGGCTTTCTGGAGCTTCGAGCTGTTCGCACCGCTTCCATACTTTTATTTATTATTAGAGAAAGAAGCGTGTACAAGTTAACCGTTACAATAAAATATAACTTTAAACATGGGGATCTGTTTTCATAAGGGTGTAACGAAATCCCCGTCGGTTGTCGTTAATGAATTGGTAATAGACTTGTCAGATATTTCAGTATGACGTACCTAGGACATGCCTCAACAATCGTCTTCTCATTGCGAATCCGTTCGTAACAATGTGCCAGTGAAACGCGCCAAGTTGCAAGTGCCGAAGTGTTAGTGCGGCGCGGTGCCAATGCGTGACTCGGCACACCGTGCAGAGGTAATTTAACACGATGTATTAGTTGGTGTTATTTCGTAAGGTGCCGGACGCCTCCAGCGACGGCGCGCCGACATCCTGTTCCACTAATCTCATGTACTAGCCGGTGTCAGATGGTATTAAGCAACCACTTGTAATTCCGTTCGTTAAAGACGAGAGAAAGGAAGTTCAGAGTGACGAGGGAAAGGACGAATTTCGCTTGGAGCGCGCGGCATTACGTCATAATTAAGCACTTTGTTGGCGATTCACACATAAGAATTTGAGTCTTAAATATTAGTTACATCAGCTCTCGTTACGGCCGCACTCGCCCACGTTCACTGATGTATTTTTAACAGATAGTACCATGTTATTTCAAGTACATGAAATATTTTTTGTTTTTCTCGTTGGTCTAGTGATTCCAAGCGCTACTGACGAACCACAGGTCCCGGAAAGTATTATTTGCTTTTTCTAACTTGAAATTACCATGGAGTGTGGATTTGTGCAGGGTGTATATATAGCAATAGGCTCACCAAATATTCCATGGGACGCATAACATAATTGATGAAAAGTTGGTATTACCGTCCTCTGCATACCCCTCCCTGGAAGTACCTTAAAATAACATTATTATGTTAAATACTATTTTGTTCTCGTTTCATACATAAAAAAGTTATGAATCTCTTTCTGGACGCGTGACATTGTACGTGAGAAACCGTGTGCGACGGGAAGGCCTGCCTGCGCGTTCGCTGCTGCGGCTCACCTCGCGTACCTCCTGGCGTACCTGATCGATCTGTTAGATCCAGTAAGAGAAATAACCTTAACGTTCCGATGTCCGATGATTATATCATAGTAGCGAGAAGCAGAGCGAAGCGCGCGTGGGTACAATATCTGATTAGTGCGAAGTAGCCGGATACCCCGGGCCACCGGGCGCAAGGGGCACGGCGGTGCACCAGACGGAAGTGTCCCCGCTGCGCTTCCGGCTGGCTAATGAGCATTATCTTTAACCGGGGTTCTCGATTTCACCGGTTTAACAGTGAAAGGTGAAATCAACTCGGCGAGTTTCGTTGGATGGAGATAGATAAATTTAGTACATTAATGTCCTCCATGCTGTGTTGTGGCAGGGACACTGTTACTGTTACTTTACACTGTTACGGTAAAAAATTAATTTGAGCGTTGTCTACGTTCTAATGTCTAAGACCACGCTTATATAAATATTTCCTCTGTGTTACTTATTGACAATAATTATTATTGACGTCTTATTGACGTTTCATGTTTGACATTGACAATTGGAACGTAAATAATAAATGGTTATTTAATTCCATTTAAGGTATTTGTAATACATATGACACATACATTTTAGCGAGACGAACAATATTAATCTATTCTTAATTTGACTACAGACTTTTATAAACCAAAATAGTTTGTATGCGTGTGTGTGTGTCAAATGCATGGTAGTGCATGTAATGTTTTTTTAGCGATATAATGTATTTTTCATGCATTATTTTTTAAAAATATTAACATTCTGCTCTCCTTCTCTATATGAACTATAAATGTGCCAAATTTCATACTCCTCCGTCCGTGCAATTTTCGTAAAAAGGGGTATATAAAATTTTTGCTTCACGTTTTAATTTATATATTGATACAGTTTTGTATTTAATGAGCCAAAAAACCGTAGGGAGTATGAATAGCTTAGGATTCTATCACAAATTCTTTCTGCAACTACGAGTGGGCCAAATGTTGTCCACCGATTGTTATGGGACAATGTTTTAATGGGGTCATTCTACACAAGTAAATACTAAAATGAAACCTTTCTGATGTTGTTTTTTTAATACTAGGAGAATATCAAAAATAATGTTGAATTTAGATTTATTAAGTAAAAGAAACAGAAAAAGTTTGTTTTATTCGGTTAAAACATCAATATCGTGTCGCACTGGGTCACGCATGTATGTTCCTTAGCTAGTGAACTAGGTACTCAGTAAGTACCTCTATATTCGTGTTAGACGCGGCGGGCGCAACTGGAGCTAATTGCCAATCGTCAACCCAGTAACTACATTTGGGGATGTCCTGTGCACCGCTTAGCGAGAGTCAGCTCCCGAGTGTAATGAGTGCAGCGGCCGCGTCCCACGCACGCCGTGGCGTCACGCATTGTCCGCGCGTGGGAGCGGCTGTCTGCTGAACTGTTGTTTTGGTTGGCATTCGACTCACTTTTACTACGATGGTTTCTGTTACTAGGTTTAAACGTAATACGCGCACATGTTCATGTTTTCCGGTAGATTTAAACTAACCTAGCATTTATGGACTATGTATCGTAGTGGTATCTTAGTACAGCACCATATGTTATTGCGCACATTATGGCTGCAGAAATATATACATATTATAGTACAACTGTCATCTGTGGTAAATATGGCACCGTCTGTGACGACCTTACAACGCCGACTTTTCATTTTATCTCGTTTGGTACGATCCTTTCAAAGCAAGCTTGCAATTGTATGTAACTCATGGTAATTCGATTAGTCCGAGAGGAAGGATGTATCTAGATTTCGATTTCGTTAGGCGTGATGCGTCAAGTGAGTCTGGTTAGATCGGTAACAGATCCGATGTTAGAGTCGCCGCCGCCCGCGCGGCGCTCTCGTGTTAACGGCCGACGGCCCCCAGGTGGTCGTCGAACCGGTGACGTCGGAGAGTCTTCACCGTAGTTGACATTTATTTATAGAGCACTAAGTAGTCATTAGCATATCTATTTAGAACCGCTATAAACTATTCCACAATAATGTTTCACAGCTAATTGTATCTAGTGTTTACTACGACTACGTAGCTATAGTATTATAATTATGTTCAGCCAGTCCCCGGGCGCCGTTGCGAGGACCTGAATCCGCTTGAAGACACCACAAAAGTATTCAAACTCAGCCTACCTGCTCCCGACATCTTGGTGTATAAATAAGATTCCAAATTTTTGATTTTTTCATACAATATTTGATGCAATATTCTCAAAATACCTGATATTTAAGACTATTACAATTTAGTTTCGCAATATTCTGTACACGCTTGTCGGCATTCTGCGGCTCGTAATAACTTCGTGGTTGTGTATGTAATGTTTGAGCAAGGCCTATTTCGGACACTAGTTTCTGCTCGCCGCCGGCCGCCAGTTGAGATAAGTTATAAAAACCAGTCTGCTTTCCGGTGAGTTGTTCTTCGACAAAAACCGCGTTGCGGGTCCATTGCCAGCCATTCACAATGATCACCGCTTTGTGCCGATGCTGTGCTAAAGTAATCTTGTTTATTGTATTCTTCAACATTAGGGTAACTTATATTTTTTTACCAATAATTGTGAATTTTTGAACTGCAGCGTCTGCAAATATTACCAATAATCTTTTCGGAGAACGTCTATGAAATGATAAGAAATTGTAGCCTATTAATATTAGTAAGTAACAGACAAGGCGCGGCGACAACTCAAAATGAATGTCACGAGTGGAACGGGAACTATTATATTGATGAGTATATATCATGTAGAGAATGTATCGTATGTTGTTGTAAAGAAATGCATGTTACATAAGTTTATTAGTGGTTAATGGCGAGTGGGCAGTCGCCGCTTCGACCGCCGAGGGCCCGACGCGACCTGGCCCGGGTGTCCTGAGCTGCGTGGGGCCCGCTTTAAGCATTCACTTACAATTTTGTTGCAGTCACCGAGTTGCTAGTCAGTGCTTACGAACATAGGACAAAACCCGTGTAGATTAAATCAAGTTAATGACGGCACCAACTTCGTACACGGTGACTAATGAGCTTCACTTAATAAAAACCTATCTTTACGGATGCACATTTATTTATAGTTTATCATCCGCCCGGTTACCATAACAGACGCGCTGCTTGCTTTTTAATCTGACGTTATGTAAGGAGATGTTCCAAGTTGTGTTTAATGTGGATATCTAAGTACATATATGTTACCGTCCCTAGGTCGTAAAAAGCTTGTCATAGTTAGTTGCATTACGAGTTACTATGATTAAGGGAGAAACCGAGTTAAATACCTAGTACGTTCCGCATAAGTTATCTAAGTAACGTTGTGGCATATTACTGTGCGCAATACGTTTGTAATTATATTTTAAAAATGATCGGTTTGGTGCATGCGTAGTTCCTCCATCATGCGTAGTAGCATCCTTAACTACACTCGGGTTGAATAGAGATGCATTTGTATAGGGAGCGGCGCGGGCGGCGCGGCCGTCGGGTGCATCGCAGGAGGTTGCCAGGAGCTGCCGCCGCGCCGCTGCTAATAGCTAACATTAACCTGACACGGCACTTGACGGCACCGGCAATGCCTGGAATGACAAAGTAATAGATCTCTGTATAATGAATCGCTTAACATTTAGAATTACTCAAATCGACCTACTAACAACTTACATTTGTCTTCGTTCCGTCAAATCATTATCTGCCTGCTTGTACATATGAACAGAGGCGATTATGGTTTAACTTGATATGAATGCATAATTGAAACAGTCGCGGTGCGGGGCTGGTATAGTACGTTGCCCAAAGGCGCTTACTTTCGCTCTCATCTCTCAAGCGACGCTCACGGTACTCGCGGCCGGATGCTTGTTGTAGGCCACTGGGCCACGCGACGCCATGCGATATTTGCTTGTGCAATTCGTAATTCCACGGAATAAGTTGTTTTAATGTCTGCAGACTTAACAGGATATTTGGTAGTGACGTCGTTAGGTTCTATATGTTCAGTATTAAGAATTGAGGTCAATATTCTTGAGCTTGCAGCTCAGCAGTGATGCAATATCCGTTTCATTTATAATTTAATAATAGCGCCTGAACCAGGTTCTGGTTACTTGACGTTGTTAATTAATTAGTCAATCGTAACTTGATGTAAGTGGACTGCATGAATTGTGAAGTAATTGGTCGCCTTTTCAAATGTAGAGACCGTAGCTTGGAAAGTGCTGAGATCTCACTCCGACACGTGGCAATCCCAGCCGGCGGCGTCGGGCGGTGCTGTCTGAGAGCGACGCCGTGGTCTTCTTAAAGTGTTACGATTTATATGAGGATTGCCTTCTGGCGAGGTGTATGTTTATGTTTAAAAAAAAACACAACGTCACGTCTGTAATTCCTGAAGAGGTATGCAGAGGAGTGTAAAACTCACACATTTCATCAGTTACGTTAACGTTCCAGGTTTTGTTTATGTTTTAACTAAGCATTTAATATTTTGGATAATGTTCACTGCTGCGACTAGACGGACAGTGGGCTTGCCATGCGCAACAGACAGTGACATGAAGCGCACAGGGTTACAATCCTTTGATCCGCAAAAACTTTGTTTTAAGCATTTGTTTGTCCTCGTACTTGGTCGTCGCGAGCCACCACGTGTAGACCGGGTGTAAGCCGTACTGCTACACTTTAGAACGGCAATAATATGTAGTTAAACGATGTTTACTACGAAATCTTAACACGTTTGCAATGCGTATCCTCAAAATACCTTTAATTTTTAGTCGCGTTAGCAAAAAAGAAAGGATATTTGTGCGATAAGTTTGAGCGGACATAGGAAATGAATGTGAGAGGGAACCACGCATCGCTTTTGCCGTGTCGCTCTCAGCGGCAGTGTTGTTCGACGGCACGGTGGGTGACAATGGCCGCTTGTGAAAGTTATGAGATAAGCGATCGCTGCTTCTTAATGACTCAGCATTGAGGGCAAATCTCTCGATCTAACACGAGTGGACCGACGGCTCCTGCTGTAGGATACAAGAAATAATTATAGTATCTAGTGGACAAGTAGCGATCGAATATCGATCGTAAATAAAAAATCAGTTTCAGCGTTGTCTCGTTTTTAATGTCAAAGACTACGCCTATACAAATCTTTCCTCTGTGCTACTTATTGACGTCTCATGTCTGACATTGACAATTGGAACGTAAATAATAATGGGTTTATTTAATTCCATTTAAGGTATTTGTAATAGATTTGACACATATTTTAGCGAGACAATATTAATCTATTCTCAATTTGGAAAGGGGTACAAAGATTTTGCTTCACGTATTAATATATAGATGTGATATTATTGTTTTATTGAACGATTACCGAGATCTAGTGATGTAGGTATCGAGATAGAGCTGCAGTACGACGCGGTACGGAGCACTCCGGAGACGGGCCCCGGGCGGAGAGAAAGTTGTGTCGCGATGTAATAAGTGTTTTACAATTTTAATTCTAAACAACATTATAATATAGGTATAACATGTTAATGAATTTTAACGAAAATACATGCTCTTATTTTCACATGTTTTCCTAACCGAGCCTAGCCCGTGCTACCTGATGATTTGATGAAGTATGTGAAGTTCTAAAATTAAAACTCATGTTATATTCTATGCTAAAGAATAAAGTAAAAATACTTGTGTTCGTTACAAAATAATTTATTTTGAGTACTTATCGAAATATCATCACTGTCGCTAGCCACTAGACCAACAGGCTATTCGTGTACACAAGCCAAATAAAATGTTTTGTTATAGATGAAAGCAAACAATATAAGAGGGCACCCCTAGCGGACGGGAAACTAATGGGTAGTGGGACGAATCCGGGCATACCGGCGGCATCCCGCAGGATGACAGTCCTGTGCAGGCGCTGCACAGGACTGTCAATTTGTCTATTACTCTTGTTAGGAAATCTTATTCGCTTCTATATCTGCCAGGCCATCGTGACAATGACGTGCTTAGTCAAACTATTGAAATAATATATGACTCACTCGATAGGTCTTTACGTTTAGTTACTGTTACGCATCTGCGGTTATGTAATAATAATATGAAGCATTCCGCGCCAGGCTTACTTGTTAATTTATTAGAGACGTGAAGTCGTCAACAGAGTTGCTCAAACAATGCGGCCAAATTGTTTGGGTCTCTTACGAGTTGTTTGAATTTCATCAAATTGTCTTATTCACAACATTTACTTGTAGATAATTTTGTTTACTCCATCTTGTCAGGGAGCGTTCATGAACTAATCGTCGGTGCTTACTTCACAGTTTTTGGAAGCGTAATAATTAATTACACCATCATTCTCATTACAATAAGTTGTCGCAAGAGCAACTGTAAATGACTTTTTTGTTACTTTTGTAATGGACAAAGAATGTGAATCTAAATATTGAGTTGATTACAAGAAAAACTAAATTTTTTCCGTTTTTAATGTGTAAGTTCGATTACTAAGGGCGTAGCGTCCATAACCCAGTACAATTACTGTACCTCGTCTGGCTATCTCTAGCGGCAGCGCACAGGCCCGTCACATCATCTTAATCCCAGTTACAACCGCGGATGTCCAAGTGTGACACGGTGCTCCATTGTACACCTCGCTGTTAACTAGCA
>DWME01004497.1:0-16251 GCA_018244795.1 Parelbella ahira ahira
CACACCACCACGCCCAGCAAATAAATAGGGCACCGACATCAGCTAACAAAAAGAGTTAAATTCAAGAGTGCCTCTGCGAACACGGGATTGAGTTTGGTGATAGTGAACTCAAGCCTGAACTACATATTACAAAAAGTATTTCAGATTTTATTATTTAAAGTTTGTTGCATTTGTTTTCTTTTAAGTATTTAGTTGAATATGCAATCAACATTATATTTATGGGTGCAACGGAACCAATCAGAAATAATATACAAATTGGATCAGTTTTAGCTTTGGAGTCAGGATACGAAGTGATTCGCTTACCACCTTACCATTGCCAATATAACCCAATTGAGTTGGTGAACTCAAGCAAAAAATAAAGTTGCCACTAATACAGCACTTTTAAAATTGCAGACCTTGAAGTGTTACTGCATGAAGCAATTTCGAACGTTTCGCAAAAGAACTGGGAAGATTGTGGGAAGCATGCAGAAAAACTCCAAGATGAAGACTTGAAGAAATCTCATCTAGCAGAAGAATTAGTAATTCATGTGGATGACGATGACTCTGGTGTAGAATTTTGATGCAAATACTATTAGATTTAATTTTAGATATAAATTATTATCATTATTATCTTTTCTGCTCTTCAGTTTGAACTTAGATGTAAGTATTTATATTAATTTTTAATAATAACTTGTTACATTCTAAACTTCTGTACTTATAGTTTTTTAAAACATACATATCTACCTAATTAATAATTTATTTTAAATCATTATTGTTCTTATTTTAATAAATACGTAGTTTTGTCTATTTTTCTTTCATTTTTATCACAATCCCACATAATGACAAAACTAAATACACTATCGATAACGCTTATCGACCACAATAATGCGCATCACTATGGCCGCCCATAAGGCCCGCGAGTGGGAGAGAGAGCAAAATACTCGCTTCACCGCTCCGACGTTTTAGGATGCAAACTGCACGGAGAAAATTTTTAAATTTTTTTATAACCTCTTTATATGTAATGTTTTTATAACTCTTTGTTCAGTGTTTATATAGGGAAGACCCACTGCTGTGCCTGTTTTTTCTGAAACGTTATACATATCTTAAAACTTGGTTTTTATAAATATAAATAGCCAAGAAACTCCAACAGCCAAGCATAACCATAAATATCACAATAATTTTGGACCTTTATCCGACAATGATGGCTATAAAGGCCAAAAATCTTATTATACCTGGGGGGGATATGAGTGTTTTGTACTGACGCAAGTATTTGAAGAAAAGATATGATTTGAGTCATGGATGGTTTTTGGAGCTACTGGTTTGCTTCGTCGTGACCATCAATAACAATTTTGCTCTCATCTATTTTTCAGTTTGAACAAACCCTACTGGTGACAGAGACCGGTTGCGATATTCTAACACAGAGGTCTACAGGCCGGCCCTGGTTCATGGACCAGTTGGAGCAACTCAACGCTAACTCATAGTTATGTAGCGCCCATCCACTCAGACCAATATTTTAGTATCATTAAAGTACATACCAAGCGAACAAATTAGTTTGAATTGTGTCTGTAGCACTTGTTTGGTGTGATTTCCGAGTTATATTGTTTAGAATGTTTTTAAGAGATAAAAAAGAAAGTTATTATAGTTACACAACTGTCATTATCTTTCCAATAACTTGGTGGTTGTAGGATTGGATTACGAGTGAGTAACTATTTTGTTCATTTCCAATTCTCGTTATACATAATATTCTAAGCATGTGTAACATCAATCTGGGTGTAATGTTTGCAAATAAAATATTTTTTTTCAGCATTGTTGATCCACTGACAACTTTTTCAATAATTTATTTTGTGTCAATACTTGGACCATAGTACAGAAATCAGCAGTACAACTATGGTATTTGCTAAGGCATCAAAAAAACGACTATTGTGTTTAATTTAAAATGTTGTCCTGTGAAGTCTGTTTTCTACAGTAATTTAATGTGTAATGTTTTGCTGCAGTAATATGTAACCGGTACTTATATATATCAGCTTGGTATGTATGTCAAATAAGATAAATTAGAAATAGTCTCAAATGTAAGCAGTGTGTCAAATAAATTACATAAATATTATCGTAAAGCTGGATGGAAGATAATATTTATTACTACATAAAAATTAATGGGTTGGAATGCCTAGCATGAGTTTCTCACTTTAGGAAATGATGTGCGGATTGGGATATAATTTCAATTGTTATAACAGTGAAGCTAAATATCTTGAGGAAAGCTGCACTTTTCCAACTCGTAAAAGTTCCTCATAATGTTTTTAAGGCTTGGGAAGTCTGCTAACGTGAACTTGTCCATAATATGGCCTTGAGCCTCATTTCCAGAGGAAACGGGACAGTAAAAATTGATACGGATTAATATATTAAAATGTAATGTGACGGTATTTGTACGCGACCAAAATTGATGGAGGTTTTATTAAACATTAAACGCACATTGAAGAATAATACCGTTAAATTTGCTATAGTTAGTAGGATTTCATAATTAAAAAAAAAAACGGGATTCTACGGCGGTTTGTCGCAAACTCTTACTGTCGCTCCAATGTAGTTCATACAACTGTATTTATAGATATCATATTAATCGATTGCTCTCTAATCGTTTATCCCATTCTTAGTCTTTTTGATGACTGAAATGTTATCAGAGTAATCGAACTCTACGCCAGTTTGATGCAGATTCCTACTGTGGGGTCTTTTGTACCTCATCCAACCCTCCTAATCGATGTTATATTAATCTATTGCCCCATAATCGTTTATAGATTTCCAGTGTTGTTAGCGACTGAAACGTTAAGATCGCTGCAAGTTACAACAGTCATAATATGCCAGTCCGAAGTCTTATATTGATGGATTAAATCCTGTGTAATAGAGGGATTGTATATTAGCTTGTAAATCAGTATTCTTCTAATCACAATAGTTTGTAAATGTTGGTGTTGGTAATGTTATGTTGCACACTATTATAGTTTCAATAGATGTTTCATTACATACGTTACATTATAATTATGCAGAATGTAGAATGATTTTTCTCTATTTATATAAAAGTTATGAACTGAAATAGTAAATATCTCGGATTTATTGAAAGTGTGGTCTTGGTAGGAGTAGGAGAGGCGGTCTAACTTAAAGTTTATAATTTTCATACTAGACTTATGATTTCCATGCCAGGCATTATTGAAAGGACGATGGGCGTTTTGGTACCCATGTCCAATCAAAATGAATTTACCGTCTTTGGATAGGTCTTTTCAAGAGTATAAAATACTACTCAGGCAACAATTCCGTACAAATAGTCCGTTTTGAAATATAGCCTTTAGAAGATACTGAATGTTTAGTTGGAATTAGAATTGAAAAAGTCATATCTCGGCATAGTTGGACCGATTTCGATGATATTTGTACAGATTTCCAGCTTAATAAAATTCAATTAACGGATAAAAATTAGTACATACAGTCAGTATATACAATAAAACCAGTTTATTACTTTTTCAGTAATCGGTAATCTATCTTTTAAATAATCAACATACAAATACCTACATTAATTGACAATGATATAATATGATATTTTACGTAAGTAAGTAGATGAATGGAATGTTGGAATCGGTATTACATCCTCTATTTCCGAATACCGCGTTCCTCCAACAAAAAACCCGGAGCACTCGCAGCTCACTACTTGTCAAGCGAACGACTCTCGTCTGGTTACAATATGCCGATGGGTAATGGAAGTGGTTCACGGGATGATTAAAAGAGATTTTAAGCTTTTGCGACAAAGATATTTTACGCACAAACAGGATGCCTAATAATATGTTTGTGGACTTAAGATTACAGTTGCAATAACAAATCACTTCCACACCCCGATCGCAGATAGCCAACACGATAAATGATAAAACTTACTTTGAACTTGTTTTATTTGCCCCCATAATGAAAATCAGTATTATTAATAATAATAATACCCTGACAAAATAGAGAAAAATGTTAATACAAGTATGTGTATTGTACCAATAATATAAGACTTTTAAGTAGGCTTACTTCGATCGGACACTGAATCGGGACTAGAGCCATGTTTATTCATATTCTACACAAAAATACCTTTCTAATGAAATATCGTTCACTCTGATCGATGCCGGTACCAAATTCCATACAATTTTGCCCATCCTTCTTTGCCACTAAATAAACATCACGTCATAAGCCTAAGTTCACTGCCGGGTATAGGCCTCCCCAGTCGGGTTCTGCCGCCGTCCGCTTAACAATGGATTACTGCAAAGTGACCTCCTATGCAATTGGGTATATAATGATGTAGTCAGTTTGAAGTTCACATTTTTTTCCTATAGTATTGTGTGAATATTATGTATTTATAAAGAAAATTGCAATACAGCAGTCGTGTTGCAATTCAAGGTTTCAAATTGACGGAAATGGAATATATTAAGGTTTTGTAACGGATTTGTAAACAGTTTGTCGATTTTGTGTTTTGTTTGAAAACAATAGATATATTTATATAATACATACACAGATTATTTAATTAAGGTCGGAATGGTTGATCAAAGACTATGACTTATAATGCAATATGAACTCGTTTTTCGTGTAATATAGAGTATGATTGACATAATATTAGAATATTACAAATTATAGGTACCATATTTTTGTATGATTATTCTCATATTATTTGCCCGGTTATTGTCTGATTTTATTATTGATTATATCACTTGATCAATATAATATGCTAATTATTTGTTATTAATTCGGTTGAGATACAAATATAAGTAGACGCTTAAACACTTCCTGAATATGTTGAAGAGAGATATCCCCCGGTGTGTTACTTTACGCGGGGCGGTGTTCGCGGGCAACTCCTTGTCGCAACGTGCCGCGTCCGGCGCGCAGCGTGCAGTGCCACGGGCGCCGCCCGGAGCGTCCCCTGCCGTACCGCAGTTTAAACTTTTCCCTTTTCATTTGTTATAACATTTTCTCGTTATTAAATATAGTATCTTAGGATGCGCAAGCGCATGCGACGTTATTTTAAGTCTTCAATCTTAAAACGTGGTCTGATTTTTGATATTTTTTTAAAGTCCTGGAATTTTTTTGTAGCAATATATGTATACGGTGCAATGATAAAATCAATCTTTGAGCGTGTTATTGGTTCGAGAGGGATGTGTTAAATGAAGACTTATTGTAACGGCCCTGCCTAACGCAATAATTTAACTGGATCGAAATGTTGGGTAAATGTAGTTATAAAAGTTTTTGTAATACGTCTTAGTGTTAATGAAATAAAAAGTACAAAATGCCATGAATTGTTTTTTTTCTCTATCACACAACATTGGAATATGTAACAACATTGGAGTGAAGCAGTGATAGCCTAGTAGTTAAGAATTCAGCCTCTCGCTCCGGGCGTGCTGGGTTTAAATCCATGGCGCGCACTTCTTTATAAAAGTACGTTTTAAGTTCAAATATCACTTGCTACCGGTGAAGGTAAACATTGTGAAGAAACCTGCACACCTTAGAATGTAATAAAAAAAATTCTGAGGTGTGAAGTCTGCCAACCCGCACTTGGCCAGCGTGGCAGACTATGGCCTTAACCCTCTCAATACGAGAGGAGACCCAGATTCCAACAGTGGAATGACAAATGGGTCGATCATTATCATTGGAGTGATAAATGTGTTGTAAGCGCCATAAACGTTGTTGAAATAATTTCAATACTGCTGTAGGTATATGTTTATGCAGTAAGAGGTGTTCCAGTATTTTTTGTGACGTTAAAAGACACAAAGAGATTTTATGGTGAGCGAGTGCTTGAGACTGACGTTGTAACTCAAAAAACTTAACTACAAGTTTGCAAACTATTTCCATCGACTATTAAGTGTTGGCTTAAATGACTGGTAAAAAAAATTCTTAAAACATTTTATTACACTTAAATGCACTGAATATATTTAACAACAACACCTGTTAATCGTAATCTTATATTCATAATAAATGATGTATTTACATTTTTAAGCAATAGGTAATTAAATGTTTAGCGAATCAGTCGATTTGTAAAGAATATGTGATTGTTGTACGATATAGAAACAGAAATAAAAGACCTAAAATACCGTGGCACAGGCAGAGAGAAAATATATAGGTTTATATTTTAAAATATATTTTCAATTTTCAGCTTTCTGTGAGAGGTAGATATTATTTATTTAATCAATTAGTACGGATTACTCCAATTACACTAATGAGTTAAGCATTTACAATTACAGAAACATTCAATAACAATTACAATTACAGACACATTTAATAACATTTACCCGATATAAATAAATCCTTAGAAATAAAAAGAGAAATATAAATCAATAAATCATAGTAAAATGACAGTTTTAAAATACCATTCATACATCACGCATGCGTTCCACAATTATAGTGCAGGCACTCCAAGAAAGCAATTAGGAAGTAGGTATCTCCTTTGTGGCTATTTTTTTTTGCAAATAACATTTTTGTAATCTAGAGACGATAGGCGAAAATATTCAGTTTTGAAGAGCCATAGATAACACATTTAAAAGAGATACCTACTGTTAAGTTAACATACATTATTTTATTGCCCTGTTTGTCAGAATATAAGAGAAACCAGTTGACCAGTGATTCCTGTTGATGTTTGCCGTAGTCGCGATCGGTTTGAGCTAATATACTTTCATCATAATTGTTTTATAACTGAATTTTACATGGCATGAACGGCCCCACATTGGATAGGATACTTGCCAGGAGCAGAGGAAAGAATTAGACCAGTAGTCTTGAGAATTTAATGAGAGACTAGTCAGTGCAAGTGGCCAAACGATTCATGTCGTTGCTTTTAGCACACCTACTAGATATTGTGGCATTTTTACGGAAATTGACGGACTTGTCCAGTGATTTTTTGTTCATTACCACGAATAACTGACCCTTTATGAAACTTTTTCAAATTCTATCAAAACCATATTTATATGTTATACGAGTTTTAGGGTCTGATAGCAGTTAATTTAAAAGATGATTTAAAATATTTCAAGTATTAATGAAATTGCATAAAATGCAAAGTTCGCTTAATGGCCTCGATAGTCTTATTCTATTCTTCATAATCATCGAACAACGGTACATATTCGTCGCTCCTAGACTGAATCTTTTGACCGAATCGCGTGTCATGAGCACCCTCATTGATTTCAGTTTTATCTAAGACTTTCAATCCGACAGAGTTTTCATGTTTTCTTGTTGCAGCTTCATTTAGATACTTCATATTTGCGAGTTTTGATATCAATCTTTCTTTCTGAAAAGCGATTGACAGATTAATATATCCATGCATATCTACTTCATTAGGTTTAAATATAATAAGGTCCTTACATATGAAATTAACGTTTTATATGGAGAAAATGAAATGGGGAAATAATATATTTAATAAATCGAAATATGTACCATTACTATCTATGCACTTTCGCCATTTCATAGGTTGTTCATTGATTCCTTTCCTGAAAAATCGTACGAGGAAGAATCAACAAATTCCTTGAAGGCGGTTTGAATTGCCTCATCGCAGTTGAATTTTCTCCCTAGTATGAAATTGTCCAAATGCTGAAAAATAAATGGTAATCTGTTGGAGCAAAGTCCGGGGAGCTTTCTGGGTGTCGGAGACATTCCAACCGCAGCTTCTTCAATTTAGCAATCATTGGAATTGAAGTATGGGGTTTAGCGTTGTCGTGAAGCGCAAATGTAGCGAAGCAGTGGGGTGGAGCGATTGACCAGCATTGACTGGTGTGCTTCACTTAATTCATGCGGTACCCACTTATTGAGCTTATTCACTTTTCCAATTTCTTTTAAATGAATTATTTTGTCACTCACATTGAAGCCTGCCGCTAGCTCTGAATTGTTTTCGGATGGATCTGCTTCCACGATCACCTTTAACTTCATTGTCAATAAGTCTCAGGGCGACCACGGGGTTGGTTCTGCAGGTCAATATTTCCAGAACGAAAACGTTGGAACCAAAAGCGTACCAATCTTTTCTTTTACAGTAGCTTCCCCATACACATCATTACGCCTTCGAGCTGTTTCTGCGTTGCTGCCGTTGGTGCCACGTTTAAACTTATGTATATTCGTAAATAACGCGATATTTCAAGTTTCCCATCTTATGAACAGAATGAAGTCAAAGAAAAATTAAATGGGGAAAAAACAAATAAATTACGAAATTCGAAACATAAATACACGAG
The DNA here is from genome assembly GCA_018244795.1 of Parelbella ahira ahira. Classification (NCBI taxonomy): domain Eukaryota; kingdom Metazoa; phylum Arthropoda; class Insecta; order Lepidoptera; family Hesperiidae; genus Parelbella; species Parelbella ahira. The sequence continues at coordinate 8,184 of DWME01004497.1, forward strand.
CCTAAATTTGAAATTTATTTGAGTTTAGAATTCCAAAACAAACCCTAGATATTTGAGGTGAAAGTGGCCAGTTCATCAAAACGTTAATTTCATATGTAAGGACCTAATACATAAATAACACACATTACTGCTATCCTTTGCCGCTAAACAGCAGTGCATTAGATTAAGTTATATGTTATAATAAGGTTGCGAAAAAGGCCGATCGCATTTAGTATAGTAATATAATTAGCACAACCAAATAGTTTTAAAAAAAATCGCTTACCTGTAAAGGACTATCGAGGTAGCTTGCATATATTCTCAGTACTGGTTCACCTGTCTTATCGTCAAAAGTCAGTTTACTTTTTGGAGGTATTTTCGCTTTAGTTAACTCTGATTTTTGTGGTGTCTCCGTGCTTTTGTCCGATATTGCATATAACCTTAGTGGTGGTCTTTTAGCGAAAATATTAGCCTTTTCTTTGTTAAAGTCTTGATCTTCACTTATCTTCGCTTCAACTAACTGTCCGGCGTATACCACACCATCTTTTGTTGTTGCACGTTTGTCTTTATCTGCTCTTAGCAAAGTGTATGCAACGTTGACTGATTCTACAGGTTTTTCAAAAGGAGTGCCAAGTAAACGTTTCAAATCACCAATTGTTTGATTTTTTTCGGTTTTATCAGGGTTTTGTGCGAAATAAGCTTTTAGATCAGGTTTCAATGTAGTAGTTGACGTTGTTGAAGTTGATGTTGTATAAAATGGTTGAGCCTTTGTTAATTGCTGAAGTTGGTCCCCTTCGGCCAAATCAGTTGCGGCACGTACATCATTTAATGCTGAATAGAATCCATTAGCGATCATGTTGTCAATCTTTTTACCGATTTGAGCGTAGTAAATAGGAGTTGTCTTATGATTTTCGGTATTTGCTTCTACAACATGACTAATTGTGGTCGTCGGAGAATGTGTCGTTTCTGTTGTTACTACTGTAGTGGTTTCTGATTGTAATGTGGTGGTACCATCTACAAATGTATTCGTATTGTTATTGCCAGAGAATCCTTGTGGTTGCAAAGATAGAACTGAACCTTCTTGTGTTTCTCTTTGTACTAAGTTTTTATGAATTTCGTGATTACTCAGAGCAAATGAAGATGGTGGTTGCTTCACGATTTGCTCATTTTCTAGTAAAAATAGATTGTTTTGTTCAGGCGAATGTGTTTCAGTTGGAATCTGCGGTGGGAAACCAGCTGAGTACGGTATAAATTCAATTGTTGGGTATTGCTGTAAAAGCTGAGCTTGTAACTTTTGTAAGAACATCGGGTCTGGCTGGTACAATGCATTGGGTGGAATAATAATGCCCTCTGTCCCGGTATGCAGAAGATCTTGATGTATAGGCATTCTATTGTATCCCTGTAAGGAAAATTATATTTTTTCATATTTACGTCACAAATACTGGATTCAAAAAAGTCGTTTCTTAAAACATGTTAACATCATAAGTCCATTTAAAGCCAATGCTGAGTGAGCTAGAACTTGAGGAGGTTTTGCACATAATCCCCACGCTGGAGATGCGGATTGGGGATCGCAGATCTCTGCTTCTCGCACCGGATACGCTGCTACCCGTGGTCGGCTAGGTTATTTAGTCAAGCTTAGGCAGGCGCGCTATACTGCGCTCTGCCAGTGCCGCGTTGAGTCGCCACTAACGACTCCATGATATCTCATATGGGGTCGAGGGCTTGTTCTTTCTCGGCCCGTCACGGACATAAAAATTAATAATATTTTAATCTTTCTGTTTTAAACAAGATCTACAATATATTCTAGGGAACGTTTGGGGATGTGGTTTTCTATTATTGTGTCTGTGATGGCACAAACATAATAGGAAATATTTATATTATAAGATTATATTGCAGCTGGAGTCGGTTTAAAACGAATATGATAATAGTATTTATTTGCTTTTTACCTGCAATGAGAACTGTTGAGGAACAATTGAAGGCTGTGGCACAGACATTGCTGATAACCCATATTCTAAAGCTAGTTGTAAAGCAACATTATCTCTTAAGTTTTGTATTTCAGCAGGGTTAAAATTCTGAAAATGGCAAAATTATAGATTTCCCTTCCAATTTTCTTTGTGTCGAAACTGAGAATTTTACTATACTTACCGTGGGCTTTGAAAATCCTATAGGAGGTTCTATTGTCGCGCTTAAATCATACGTAGAAGATTCTGGATATTTTTCTGTTACCTCGTAAACGGGCTTTGTCTAAAAAATAAACCGAAAATAGCTTGCAATAATCAAATAAGATACTACGAATAAATATTCTGTGTTTTACGAAGTAAATTTCTATTTAGAGAGCATAGAAGCATTGAATAAAAAAATAAATACCGCTTCTGTAGGTGAGCCAGTATTAGGGATAACGTCCGAATTGTCGATGACTACGATGGGTTTTTCTGAGAGACTTAAGTTTGGCGCTGGAATGGTGTGGATGGCACCTGTTAAGTAAACAAATCTGAAACAACTTGCGTTTATCTGCAGCTAAGGAAAGATGTTACCATAGAAATCGTCATTTAGGTATATAGGATCATGATCGGAAAAAATATAGGAAATTTGACTTTACGAGAACAAATGTGTTTTCAAAGAGCAAAAAGAAAATATTAAAAAATTGAACTAATATTAGCTAAATACAATAACGATTCCTCTAGTGACGTCCTTGACTTTGCTACAGATGAACGAAAAAATCGTATTAGTGCCCATAGTGCTCGAAAAACGAAAACATCCTTATACATTCCAAGAGAAAAACGGAAAAAATTAATATCTTTGGTATCAATAATAAATCTATCTAATCTATAAGTAGTTGAATCTTGCAGTATCCTCATAACTGAACATTTATTTTTAGAATCAAAAACATTAAGCATTAGGTACGTGAACTGAGTAACATTGTCTAAGAGATCCTGAAAGAATATCCTAAATAGAAAGCAGAAAGTACAGAAAGTGCGTTTGTGCGTGCTAATTAGACAATCTGTACCGTCTGTACGGATCAAGGGTGAAGGTGAGGCTGCACGAACAAAGTCGTACTCGGGCGTGGGTGCCGTTAGTGGTGGTAGCCTTGCTGTTGATTTCCATTGTGTACTGAATATACTTCGCGTTGGGCCGATGTGCTTCATTGCGTATCTGGAACCATACGGTTTATGAAGAGTTTGATTGAGTTTTTAATAAACTGATAATAGATGGTTCTGTTTTTTGAACATATGACAATATTAATGAAATTCAAGTACCCACTTCGAAGTAACATTAGTATCGGTACGTAGCTATACCTATAGAGTGTTTTATTTGTATGTTTAGTACCTAACGTATTGTTTAATCTTGTGGTTTCTCTCAAGTTAATTAAGTTCTGTATTGAAATGAAGACAATCAGACACCCCAATTTAAGAAGAAACTTTTGTAAAATTTTATTTTATGTATATTTTTAATACAGGAGGAAAACTTGATTAAAAATTTTAATTTTTTTCACTTTTTTTTTGACATAGATATACCTATAACATTTTATGTTATCTGATGAAAGAATTCACATCGTTTTGTGGATTTGCTTCAAATATAAAGTTAAATTCACCTCGATAACTTAAAAATTTCTACCGGATGTACGAGGAACTCTTAAAAGAAACTGAGTTCTTCTAAAAACTAGATACAAAAAGTCAACTCGACAAAGTAAAGTTTTCGGTGAGGGAATTGTACCTCTGCGGAGCGTTTCTATAAATCAAGTAAGGTGATCTATTTGACGGAGATTGAACGATCCGCGGGGGCATCCAAGGCCTCTGCAGCATCACGCCTGGCCTGTATGGCGTAGGTCCTCGGATTCTGTTGACAGTCGCCATCCGACTAATGTAGGCTGCTTGAGTCAGCAACCATAATGTGACGCAAATAAGTTGTACCTGAAAAAATAAAACGATTCAAAATACGTATATAAATATTGCATGAAGATATTGTAAGCCTGATTATAAGAAAAAGTCCCAGTAGAATTGTTCGTGTAAAACTGATATCTTGACACCCTAAACAATTCAGTGAAGATTTTACCAAAAACCTCGGCCATTATGTTCTACAGAAAATGTTTTTTCTTATAATTAAATTATTCTAATCACTGCTAATATAAAACGTTTTTCAGTTATAATAAATAAACGTTATCTAGAAGAAGATATGCTAAAAAATCAACTAAAATTTAAAACGTTTGAAGGAATATCACTCGCCTGTGTTTAATTGATTATCAAATAGGCAGTAAAGTATTTTAGTGACAAGTTCGTAAGTTATAATATAAACAATCTCTAAGCTGTACGTTACACGCGAGTGGAAATTCCAAATACATTACAATCAAGTTAATAAGGAGAGACAACATTCAAAAATGGCAAAGTAGACTACGATTTCCACCACTAGACCGGTTTTGTTATTTCCACTAGAAGTTTTCTTGAAAAGCTCTTAGAATTTCATACCTTCGACAATGTTATGTGTATATAAAAATAAAATTTCTATTAAACAATTCGCTGTTCGCCAAAAAATGTTTCAAATTCATTTGACCGTATAAAAATCATATCAAAAATTCCTTCAAAGGAAGAAAGAACTCTCTTTCTTAATATACACAGTTATCAAAAAGTGGTACATCGGTTTGGGTCCCGATTTTGAGGTGGATAATTTGATATAGTGGTTGTGCCTACATTTCAATAAGTGGGCAATTGGATAGCAGCAATATTGTAATTCACCTAATAATATTTAATAGGAAAAAAGCCGTATAAGCAAAGTACCTACAGGTACTGAAGTAAGTTATTGATGATGATGATGATGATGAAGTAAGGTATGTTAAACACAATGCAATTAAATAACGGTAGAATAAAGAATAATTTGCGATACAATTATATCAGAGAGAACGTCGCAATTTTTCAGGTGTCACTAATTCTTAATTAGGCTGTCCGAGCGCAAATCATTTCACTTTCAATTGCTGTGAATTCTGGCGTTTAATTATGCTGATCATGCGAGCAGATAGATAATGTGAATGTGAATGTCCCCGGTGAGACACGTCACGGGCTGGTGACCACCAAACCAACCGTGGTCGCCGATTTCGCAGCTGTGACAGATTGAATTTGCGTTCTACATGAAGATCGCCTTTTCGAACGTGTGCACGAATGAGATGAGATGTGGATTTGGCACTGTATTTGTGATTGCCGGCTGGTGTTTTTAAATATTTCTTTGTGTAATCTTTCGTTGCTAGATTCTCTGCCGAAAAATTGACTAGTAGCGAATTCTTGTAGCATTAAGTCCACCTTTGCCTTTTATATTATAGGTTATAATAAAAATGAAATAAGTAGGTAAATGTAATATTATACAGATTTATCGCAACTCTTTTTGTATTAGTAAGTAGTGCTGCGTGCCGTGCGTATTTATTGGACTTTTAATTTCGAAGTACAGAGAAGTCCAGCAAAATCCAAATGGCTTGATTGTTGGCAATATATAACTCAATGTTTAAATGTCCTATGACCAATTTTAAAATCAACTATTTTTCTATATACGGTAATGGTTTGTGTCAATTATAAAATTTACAGTATATGCGTAAAATAGTTTATTTCTTATTTTTTATTCACTGTTGTCAAGTCAGATGAAATGTTGATGTTGTGATAGTAGGTACTTAACATTATACGAAACTTCTTTCACGTTTAAGGAAGAATTGTCGATGTCATTGAACTACTCGCATAAGTCCATTACATTTGTCGCATTCACTTCTCCTTGATTATCACGTAATAAAGGAATCCGGTAAACTTTATTATTCATGAAGATGATGTTGAAAAACTAATGACATCGCATGAGTGTGCGCTGTGCGTGCGACACTAAACGTACATTAGCGTACGGCCTCAAGTTTTATATTATGTATCTATTACTTTGAGTTTTTGTTACTTTTGATTTTGCAGCTAATGATACCATAATTTACTTTCTCACTAGAGATCTTATATCGATGCGTTTTACTGGAGACTGTTATTACTTTATGTAACATTGATATTACTCTGAAGTTACGACTCTTTGAACCACATGTCTAATGTTCATTTTTACACACTTTTATAGTGAAAAAGTATCACTATTTTTATCGTTGCCACGAAACAGCAATCCGTATTTGTATTCCAGTTACAAAGGTATCAGGACACGAAGGTGCCCTCACTTATTCCTTAAATGTAAAACCAGGTCTACATTGTCACTGTGTGTTAGAAGTCGGAAAATATTTAGTTTGATTTAACTGACCTTTAGGTATGGTACATGACCCTGTCTGTTGATCCATTAGACGCCAGTTCGATTCCCACCATGGGCAAATATTTGCGTGATGAGCACGAAGATTTGTTGTGAATATGTGTAAAATTATCTAATATATTCATAGGCATGTATTTAGAAATTTATATAAAGTGGTTAGTCAGCCACAAACAGGCATCGTTACTAAATTAGCTTTACCTAATTTGGGATAAGATCGCTGTGTATAAAGTGGTCTTTATATATTATTATTACTTCAAAATGTAATGTAGATATATACAGACGTAAGTGTAAAACCTATGATGACCATAATCGTTATTTCGCTTAAAAAAAATAAATTCCACAAAACATATTTTTTTACAAAATTATTCAATAAGTTCAACATTAAGAATTATTAGCTAATAGAAGCTTCACGATTTCTTTAATAGTGGAGAAGCGTATTACCCAAGATTGTTAGGAACGTTTATCGCTGAAGAAATACACTGCAGTCGGCTATGGCTATGTTTAATACGTCTAATATTTGTGAAATAGAAGATATTTTTATAACTGTATAACTTATGAGGATTTCAAATTTAGAATCGCCGTAATGTTCTTCAATCACATAATACGTAAATTACTCTATAATATTATAGTTAGTATATTGAAATATAATAATTAACATAAAACTATTAATCTATTTAGATTAATAGGTCTATAGTTACTAGTGCAAATGTCAAACCACAGAACATCAGGTGACGTTTGCTCGTTTGCCGGGCTAAATATAAAAAAACCTCAGTATAGACTACAATTTACAGTAGTGTTCCGTGCAGCAGATAAAGCATAACACTAACTGTACTCTCCAGTCTAGTTGCTGCAACCGTTAGAGGAAATTATATGTAACCATCAGACTTGCAAACTGTTTATCTAAACGTTTAAAATAAACTTCATATCTAACTGTAAGTTCAAAGTCATAGGTATATTCTAAACGACCAGTTCATTAAAAACAAATACCAAAATAGTCCGACATTTAGCTTAATTTGCACGATCTTTTGATTGTATTATTTAGTTCTTGTGATAATTGTTTGGATCGAATTTTGTAATCTTCTAGATGTGAGGAAGTATTTTTAATATAGCAAAATTCTTTTCCTTCGTAATTGGTCAATTGGTCCTATCAGACAATTGGTTCAATGGGCTTTTGCCTAAAATGGACGTCACTGAGTTCGGTATAGGACGTAGACATGAATTAAATAAAATTAAAAAAAACGTACCATTACGCTTGTAATCCCCGAATGGGTAGACAGAGGAATGTACCTACTCTCCCACGTTTCACCAGTTACGTTTAAGTCCCATGGAATAGGTGGGCAAACCTTTTGTCATACACCGGGCACAAATACAGACTCCGAGTCATTACTAAAAATTCTAAATTAGAAAAATCCAATAGTAGGTACCCGACCCAGGAACCCAGGACCTCGCGATCGGCAGTTGCGCTTGCAACCACTCGACCAACGAGGCAGTCGGATACAACACTTACATTTTTTCTTTTGGAATGACATAAAATATGATTACTATTATTATGTACAGTATCGAGGCAAAGCAGATGGTACCAGACTAAAGAGTTGATGTGAAAACTAGATAGACCGGTTCAGTGGACATTTCTCTATCATTACTTCACTTGTAACGATACCAATGACTGAAGTCTTTAGTATTGCGATAAATGTTCTGGAAGATTATACAAATCACATCTGTACATATAAATAAAATTGGAATGTCTGTTTGTGATATTAAAATAACCGCTTTTAACTAAATGCATATGTATGTATACACGGTACATATACCAAAATAACATTTTTCACAA
>DWME01004498.1:0-16250 GCA_018244795.1 Parelbella ahira ahira
TATTGTATAGACATATATGGAGCGTTATTATCTGTCTTAGTTCAAATCACATCAAGTCAATCCAATCACGAATGGGCATACAATTTATATTACAGAATTAAAAAAAAAAATCATTTTAAAATAATAATAGAATAAAAAATAAAATAACTTCGATATACACACGTGATGTAAAATATCAATTAATTAATAAGCATATAACACAAGTATTAATGTTAAAAAATATATACATATGTATGTATGTGTGTTTACCTGGCGGCGGTTCGATCGTCGTGTTCGTAGAATGTGCCCCTCTTCGGAATGTACTGAGGATTACTGCGGTCCTCGTCATCGTCCACGCGCCTCTCCGACTGGCCATCCTGTAATCATCATCAACATCATTAATTTATGCAACGTTTTTACGTCCCACCGGTGGGCCCGGATTTCTCCTAAAATCGCGACAAGCCTGAAGCATATTACACCGCGCTGTTCCAGCGCAAATTGGTGGACGATTTGAGTGTAGTTGACAAAAGTGTGGTGGTTAATGTAACTGATTAAAATGTATTATACATTGAATGTTCAGTCTGTATTAAAGCTACCTCAAGATTCACTCTTAAAGACAAAGTAATAGCAAATAGAAAATGTCATGTAATTACAAAAAATGAACCATTCCTTAATGGTTGACGCGTACACAATCTAATTAGACTTTTAAAATTAGATAACTTGTGAATAAGATAACTAATTTGGATAGTTTTGAACATTCCTACAAATTGACCCAGAATTAGTGGATATATTATTTTGTGTGCACAATGTAATAAGCAAAATCATTGTCAAGTATTGAGCTAACATATCTTTGAAACTATGTTTTGGATTCAGTGCGTCATATACACGTAAGACTATATAAAAACTATTATTATTAATTCAAAAATTTGTTCAACAGAACAAACAGATAATTAATCTGAAATCTACATTACTAGCTGAGAAAACAAACACTAACAAGACGAGCCAAAAAGTAAGTGTGATTGTACAGAACACAATATTTTAATTATTCGTAACTTTCACCGGCAAATAAAAGTTAGACAATGAACGGAGTGTTGAATGCGGTAAAGAGAGGTGACTAGCTGAATCGTAACGCAACGCATTGCAATATCAACAATTGCGTCAAGGAATGCGGCTTACTAAGACGCCTACCTTTATAACTAGCTCTTTTTTACCAAACACATGTAATATGATAAATGAGCTTCCTGCAAAGGTTTCCCTGAAGCACTATTTATATAAATGTTTACAGAGTTTACAGGCACAATGGATCGCATTGCCAATACAATTAAAAAAGAAAATGTCACAGCAAACACTTCCCTCTCAATAGAAATCAGACAATAGAAGCGACTACTGTTCATGAATGACAATTGAAATAGTCTTCAATTGTACCTTATAAAGAGTGACCGTAGTTATCAATAAATAATTTTCTAAAATCACTTGCATCTTGATACTTCTAAGAAAACTCATGTAAATCTATTAATTGTGATCTATGAATAAATGTATTTGATACATTCCATGGTTCAAAATGAAGAAAAGGATTTATTGAGCATCATCATCATCATCGACAGCCTCTTGATGTCCACTGCTGGACATAGGCCTCCCCTAATCGGCGCCACTACTTCGGCTCTTGGACCTTCCGAATGGGTAAGTCCAATTTCGAGAGAGAGGTCACTCAAAGGATCCAACAGGGACGGGCAACGTTTGGGAAACTATGAACTATCTTGTCGTCCAACATACATCAGTGCCTAAAGTCCTAAATATTCAACCAATATGTGTTACCAGCGATGACATATTGGCTTAAAAATCAAATTAAACAGATTACAATTTACATAGTTCTAGCATATTGTAGGAATAAGGACTTAGTGACAATTTTAAAAATTATATAAAGAAATCAAATATTTATGAATCACAGCTTTCATTTTCTAAAGACTGTAAGCATGGGAAATCCTTCGCTATCTACCCCTAAGGGAAGTAGTCGTAACATTATTAATAGTGTGCATAATTACACTAATATAATAACATGTTTAGTATTAAAAGAAGGATCTCCCTTTTAAACTATCTTTACTTCATTTTGTGCTATACAAGCTACATATAGAGCATGTGAATTACAAATAGCAGGATATATTTGTAATTATTCAACATGGTATGATATAAATGTATTATAAAAACATACATCCACTATGGAACAGATGATGACTCTATTGTCATACACCACACGAATACATAATCTGAGCTACTAATAGAAATTTCAGCTTAGAAAAACCCAATAATATCCGACCTGGAGATTAAACACAAGAAGTCCCAATGACTTCCACAGAATTAAAATATATAAAGCCGACATCACTAGCCAACTACAGCTTGACGCAATTTTCATCCTTGTAAATGAATATTTTAATATGACAACCCTTTAGTAATTAATGTTTACTTAGCTATGTAAATACATAAAATTTTTACAATATTTAGCATAAAATTATAACTTCTAGCTTAAAATATTATGTATTTATGTTTTATACCTCTGGTACGATCTGTTCCACGACTGTAGGCTTCTTCTAAACAATAATTTAAAGAAGTCAATAGAATATATGTTTATCATTTACATCACTTTTGTTCAATGTTTAACATAAACTATTTATCTGAGTGTAGACTACGATGTGTTAGCTTCATAACAAATTTCATTGAAATTCAGACCAGCAAAATTAATTTTGAAAATAAAAACAGAAAACAAACCAAGTATTCACATATAATTTTTCTTTCTTTTCACATATAATTTTGCAATATATTATATATCTATATAAAGCCTATGTTTAAACAAATTAAAAAATAACAATTTTATCATATTGGTGTATTTAAATAATTTCATGTATTTCTTATTATACGATGACATTTAGTCAAATCATTATAAATAACTGAAGAAATAGTTATAAGTATGTGTTCAATGACTATAATTGCTTTGTTCTATAAAGGGGATATCATTAAAACAATGTATTTTGTGAATATTGGGGAGAACATGCAAAATAATTTTAAAGCTAAACTATCATTAACATAGGCATGGTTCTTTTGGCAGTATTCTCTCACCAATCAATATTAAATTGAAGATTAATGTGATTGTTTTAATCCCTCATTCAATTTAATATAGACTTACAGTTGATTAGCAGAAAATGCTTTTCTAGATTAAATTTACCCTTCTTATATTATGTTTACAATACAATTAAACACATGAAAGTAATTTAAAATTAGATAATGAATATCATAGATTAAAGCATGATATTTTTAAATATTAAATTGGTATAGATATTCTGGTGTAATTTTCTAGCAAAGAACCATTGTTGCAGATATCAAGGATGAGTGAATATTATCTGTTGCCCACTATACATCAATTATGGTCCAATTACAAACTCAATAACTGTGTGTGTAACCAATGTCGGTTGGTTATTTTTCAATGAGTACCGATAATTGGAGGATGTGCACTCATAAGTGCTCAACTAGTTCTCCTTGGTTTGATGAGAACTTTCACTAACTTAATATTGTATGCGGGCATGGAACTAATGTATTAATTAAATTGTATTTACATTGGCTGTTTCTAGGACAATGTCGTGTGTGATATAAGCTTTCTTTTAGAAAAAAAACTGAGTACCTGGCTCTCTTCTTCCCTGTCGGAGTGCTCGGAATCGCTGCCCCGAGAATCATAATCGGATTCCGGTTGGCCACCATCCTGCAAGCATTCAGCAACCTTTAGCAGCTGCATCCTTAAACTTGATTCAGAACACTTGATATTTCCCAAACAAATTTGTTTATGTATACGTCCTAAAATAAAGACTATGCACGTCAGCGCTGCAACAGCGAGTGTAGACGAATTCGTGACCTCAATTGTGCGAAAAGAAATGGACATTCCGACACGCGAATGCGCGGGAGAAAGTTCGCGGCCGCTATACTTTTAGCGCCAAAACGAAAGTTCACTAGTTTAATTCCATGTAGCTGGATCATCCGACTTACGTTTCCAGAGTTGTTATGTTCGATATCTTGAGAGGCGTCAGAGTATTCACCGGAGTCGTCCTGCTCTCGCCGCCTAGCCACGGACGTCATTTCGGCGTCCTCACGGGTCACTTGTAGGACTTCCAGATTGCCGCTTTTATATCACTATTTAATAACGCACAAGTGTACGACGATTAACGCAATTGATTTTTGTGTAAATCCCCTCCTGCTCAACGGAAAATGAAAGAACGTCAAAACAAGAAATCTAGCGGCCATAAAATATAACGTTCCGTTTGACGTACATTCTATTTTTAAGATTAATTAAATTATAAAAACAGTTAGTTTCTTAAAAAAGTAGGTATTGCCTACAAACTACAACTGAAAATATTTTTATTTACGAATTTTGGGTGACCTTTTATTGCTCTGTATTCAGCAAGTAAATTATTTTTAAGCTTCAAGCAGGCTAAAGTACTATGTATGTAGGTGTAATCCGTGTGAAGTAATGTTGCATTTATGAGGCACACTGAAATAAAAGTATTCTCAATATTAACATTTTAATGTCTAACACAAATAAATTGGAATCATATTATACAAAGAGCATTATATCAAAAAGGCCAATAAAATGAATCCAAAGTGGAGACGAAATTTTAAAAATTACATTATTTTTTTGCACTGTCAATAGCCAAATACACGTCAAATTGTCTAGAAAGTGTAAATTTATTAAACAAAAAAATATAACTCCTCTCATATTGCGAAAGCAGTTTTAGATATTATTAACAAATGCAATTCAACGATATATCAGGCAAAATTTTATCAGTGAAATTTTATTAATTATTTTAGTTATACGCAGGATAATAATTAATAGCAAATTTTTGGCTACTGCACATCATAAGGTTTAAATGGCAGCTACAAAAAAGTATATTTTATATTTATGTACACATTTTTTCAGAAAATTGTGAATATAAATCCTATTTACTACAATTACACATATTTTTTGTTTTAGTGAAGAAATCAAAAATAGTGAGGAAATCCAAACCGTCAAACTTTTAGCGAAAGGCTTTTTAGAATTATATGAGCCACCACTAGTGACAATAAACACACATCTAAAGGAATTAACGTAAGTTTCTTCAACCTATATGTGTCTCAATATAATGGTGTAGAAAAAAATACTAGAAATATACATGCTTTTTAATTTTCCGTATCATTCTATATGGCACATAAAGTTTACTGACCTACGCTTGTATGGTACCTGCACTTTCTTGATACAGTAATACTTTCATGATACCGTGATATATACAATATGTACATGAATATACAAAACTATATGAAAATAATTCAGAAACCAGCCATTTGACAACTAAACCTTTTTGATATTTTCAGGCGGGTAGTTCGAGATTAATATTGCACAAATATCTGATATGGATATATTTAATAATCTCACCCCATACTTATTAATTCATTACTTTTTATTATGTTCTTTCAGTGAGAAACAGGAGGCAGTACAGAGCATGATTGTGTCTGAGAGACGGAAACTTGAGGACTTACAGAATGATGCCATGTTAGATGCCTTGGTCTGTACATTATTTTATATGTAATAGTAATCTTATAATGTATATACTTATATCATCACTCCACCTAACTGGAGGGTGTTCTACTCTCTGTTTACCAAGACCTAGTCTTCACTCCAGAAATCATCTACTCTAACAATATACACAAAGTGGCATACTAAAATCTTCCTGTTAAATACTCCAGTTTCCTTTTCACGAAACCACTCCCACAGATTGCAGGAATATTAGATGAAAAACGTAACACCTGAAAAATAATGTATAAAAACAGGACAAATTGGAAAATTAATCATGAATGGTCTTAGCACTATTAGAGCTATCTCTGACAAACATGCTCTTGGTAACAACTTTCCAGGAAAAGATTCATATTGCCTTTTATCATTTATTTATTATAATCATATTGATTTTTAAGTTTGTTAATGTTTCCAGCTGGCCGATGTTGCAACGAACAGGGAGAAATTGGTGTCTATTTCTAATTCTATGATCAGCTTACACAAAAGGGTTCAATCATTGCAGGTAAATATGATATATAACAATTTATTTGTTTTATTATTATAGATGACCAATTAACACACATAAACTTGATCCTGAATAGGATATCAGTTGGTGGATAAAAATGGTTGCGGTGGATGAAAAAAACATCAAGTAATTCTTGGGAATAATTAAATTAATTGTTAAGTCTTGAACCAAATATTTTCTTATCTGTTAAGATATAAGAGTGTTAAAGTGGGTATCAAGCATTTTTTGTTGGAGCAGTAATTTTGTTTAAAGTTACCTTTGTAGTTGATAGTCTAATGCAGTTGTAACTTTAAATAGGTTCATTATTCTTCCTATATTCCACTACATAAATTGCTAGATATGTGGAGGAAGTTGAAACATTGTATGTCTTATCATTTCTACCCATCAAACTGTGATAGAAAATGGCAACTTTATATTAATATATCATTGCAGTTGAAAACTAAAGAAAGTTCAATTGAAAAAGTTATGATATGTACCTAATTTGTGAATATTGTGTGTCATTTCCCCGTTTTTTTAAATATTTGCTAAAATATAACTCCATAATATTATGTACATATATGTAATCATATTATATGCATCTTTTATATTGTATGTACAAATACTAGAATTGTTTTTCAGACAAGGGCAGCTAATGTAGAGAAGGCAGCAAAGAGTCGAGCAGCAGATCACTGCAAACCAGCAACAAGTTAGAACTTAAGTAATTTTGTTTATTTTTACACATGAGACCAGGAGTTAATACTTTTTAAAGCTTATATTTTCTTTATATGATATTTGTGTAATGAAGGTTAATAGAACAATAAATTTTCTCATCTGCTGAAAGTTAAAACTTGGTGGTGGATGGACGGAAAGAATAACATTTTCAAAACTATATTCTCTTCATAGCATTTCTCATAAATATATATCTTGTAACTGTTATAAAATATCGATAGAGGCTAGATCATAATTAGAATTTTACTGATAATTTATCACCATAAATTGAAGTCATCAATAAATCATGATATGACATTATTGGGTATTTCACAAAATACCCTATTTATTTAATGCACTGTTACATGCATTATTTACTTATCAAAGATTGGGAGAATTTAATGTGAATAAGAAAACAAAGTAGTAATGTAATACTTTATTAACTTAGTTACATTGTTATGAGTTCTATTGGAAAATAAATACAAGTTACATAAACTTAGCCTATTAACGGATACAATTCAAAAAAGACTATTAACTTGGCTGTAAAGTTGACTATACCTTGCGCTTCATATACAAATTTTCAACACCAGTTTTGTTATAGATGTTTAAAAACTTTTTCTTTATATGGTTACAAGTAGTCTTGTATTTCTGTGTTGCCAACAAAACTGGCCACATATGTAACGTAAGCGTGAACAAAGCCTTATAGATCGTGGATAAAACGTAATGAACATGTGCATTCCATAAATAATAGAACATTTTGAAAATATAGATTCTAAAAATATATATTTTTATTGTCTATTACAATAAATTTTAATAATGAGATATATGTTACTTAATACTACATTTAAAACGCTAAAAATTATATTTTAATAGAAAAAATAAAACGCCTCCCAGAGAATACTTGTATTCTTTCATATGCTTATTAAATTGATATTTTGAATTTAAATTGCATTACACGCTAGACTAGGTAGTGTTTTAATATTAGAATTGTGCACTTTTAATGTGTAAGTTTGACTCGACTGCAAATATTACAAATTTTTTTATGTTACCTGGAAAGCGTTCAAACTGATTTTGATAAATCCTATTCAGATTTGTGTATATTATTAATATTAACATATATTAACATGCTATTATTATTACTTTAAATATTTAGAACGTGCTAAAAATTCGCACGTTCCTAATTCAAATATGTGTTTTTTTTTTGTTTGTACCAGGTAGTCGGGTCAATTTTTGAAAAGTATATTATTGACTTTATATGACCATAGAAATCAAATAAATATTATGTTGATTGAAAGTTCTTAAAAATATTTTTTATTAATAAAAACTGGCAGTTTTATAAAATATACTACTCTTTTAAATATTATACTTTAATATAAGAAGAACACAGCTAAGCTTTAAAATGGCAGTTACAAATACGAGATTGTTTAAAACACTTTTATTGCTGTAGTCATACACATGTTATGTTATATTTAAATCTACTAAAAACCTTTCCATTTTTATTTAATTCAACGAATAAGTTTGAATTTTCAAAATAAATTTTTAAATTTTATTTGCTTTTTCTGACCTACCGACAACTTTTTTCCCTACTCTATTCATTAAGTCACTTCGCTTTCACATAATCCTTTAAAACTCCACAAAATTGTACAAATCTTAAATCGACATCCATTAAATTTTTAATATCATTTGAGATAACAAGTATAAAATCCTACGAATATGCTTAAAATATGCCCTTAATTATTTAATAACTGGCATCGCGTAAATATCAAACGAAATAAATATCTTACATAAGATATTTCTCATGTAACTTGTGTGCAAAGAACTGGCATTTTTAATACAGTGCATGTTTAATAATAATTTATAAATTACATATATTTCATTATTTTGACAAGCTTTTTTTTTAATTTTTCACGTTACATTGATGTGTCAAAGTGACATAATATCTTAAAACTGAAACGTTTCCAAATAACAAAAACTATTATTATAAAATGCAAACCGTAGTCTTAATAATAGATTTCCTTTAAACACTTTCCATTTCAGTACCTACATATTTCTAAATTTAACATGTAACATATTATAAAAAGTTGACATATAACTCCATACACTATAAAGCACTCTACATTACGGTTTTGTTCTAATTACAAAACGTGTACAAAAACGTTTGCGTAAAAAAATGTGATGCAAAAATCACAGCGTCGAACAATTGACAGGTCCAGCACATATGCACACAAGTTACACTAGCCGAAGTTCCTCGTGCTGTTGAAGTATACCACACCCCTGCTAGTGACGATCGGTTTCCTGATCACACACAGCGGTGTGATGAGGAAGGGCCGGTGTTATTTCTTCTGGCTGGCCTCGGTCACGTCGCTGAGCACGGTCACCACGAACGACTCGATGCCCGACTCGTTGGAGCCGCGCGCGATGCGGAAGTAGCCATTCTCACCCCAGTTCTGGCCCCAGCTGTTCGCCACGATCTGGTTACGAAGATTTTCTCAATTAGCATTATCATCAGTCTATCTGAGTCCACTGCTGGACATACGCCTCCACACTTTCTTAATTATGCTTATTATTTAAAGTCCTAATTGGTTCCGTTTATGAATATAAGTGTATGAGGAAAGCGTTGAATGTCAGGATGTCAGGTCTGTTTTGATATTTGGTACTCTGCTATAATTCTGAAACCTTTCTTTCATGTTTTCCACTTTCATCAAAATACGCATCTATTAAGGATAGGTATCTACTATCTTGTATCTACTTTTGATATCATATTTTGGGTAAAAAAACCAAAAGACTATCACCCTATAAGTCATAAAAAATGTGACACATTATCAAAGTTTATTGGTCCGCGCTCTCCATAAAAATGTAACACTCACCCAGAACTTCTCACCGCGGTCTTCGCCCCAGCCGATGATACGGACGCTGTGCAGCCCTTTCAAATAGTTGTCCCCGTGTCTGCTGCGCCGGTACACCCCGTCGCGGTAGTGGAAGAAGTCTTGGTAGACCGTCATGATCGCTGCAATGATAAATACACGTCAATATATGTGGTGTTCTAATAATTTTAAAAGGCTCTTTTCGTGTTGCTAAATTTCTAAACGGTTGAACCGATTTTCATTAAATCTTTTTCAATATTAACGTGGGTTCTTTTATTGTTAAATTCACTATTAAATCCGATTGCTGACAGTATAAGCGGGTTCTAAAATTTTTTTTTTCATAGAAGGTTTATTTTCATTTACTTGAGGTTTGATATGTCACAGGAAAAATGTGAATTAATGTTATTTACTAATAAAAATATTTCACAAACAATAAAAGTAAACACGTGTATAATAACGCCAATGCTATTCTTTCTTATTTATTACACGCTTCCAGAACGTTATGATATCTAACCTTGTACTGTTTTTTTATCAGATCTGTTCCAAGGGCTCGCGAATCACAAACAGACGGCATGTCGCCCCGAATTGATAAACTGTACAAATACTCTTTTATGAATTAATCTTTGATGATTTATAAAGATCATTAGTTTCACAATGAGGTTACTCTTTGTATGGATTATGTGAGGACGAAGAATTTACGAGAAAGATTTTAAATGTCGGTTAAACGGGCGAACTCTAACAAGTCAATATACATAATATGTACATATTTTATAGGGTACCAAGATCTAAAGAATTAGATTATTATTAGTGGTAGAAAATAGTTATTAACAATTTTTTAATGCAAATCTATATTTTCAATAATTTTAACAAAGAAAAGCACAAATACAAACATCAAGCGTAAAGTCTCCATTATACCTTACTTCAATATAATATGTGTTACATATACCTACAGCATAATATGCTGCTATTCCCAGTTATTAAATTTAAGCTCCCTTCCTACTGACTACGATTCATTACCGTGCCGGACACAAAGCGGAACACAATGAACGCAATTGCTGTTTCTTGTCGGTCGAAATACTTGTAGCGAAGTAGCAAATGGACTCTAATAGTTCGCCAGCCTATATTATGTTCGCAGATTCGTAATGGTAACGAATTGCATAAAAATATGTAGTAGTAAAGTAATCAACGAATAATAAAGCTCAACTGAAATGCTAAGTCAACTGTATGTTGGTATTACCACTTACCATGCACGGGTCCAGATTCCATGATGTCATACATGATATCCTGCTCCTTGGTCAGTTTGCCGGGCGGGCCGACCTTGTACCTGGAGGTACGTTGCTCGATTGGAGGCCTGCAGCCGTCTTCGATGAGATTACCTTTAGGCCTGAATGGACAACGCGTCCTCTTTCCCCTGTATGGGAAGCAGTCCTCGTCAACCAATCTGCAAGAGGAAATATCTAATATTAATGTGTATGAAACAAAAATGTAGGTACATGTACAGTGAGCCTTACAATAATATAAAATTTAAGAAAGATGGGAGATTCTATTGTCAGCAAGTCCATAATTCGTATTTAAGTAATGAACATCGAATTGTCAAATTCTAGTATAATGAGAACGGCTTCCGTCTTCCGATAGCAATATCGTATCGGATGAGCTTATTAATTATTTTATCTAAATATTTTACTTATTTCCCAAGAGATGGCGCTATACGTATATAAACCAGCATTATTGAGAATGTTTTCACGAATCCTATAGATTTTCTGGATGGTTGTAAAACAATGTCAATTTGTACTGTTTGTTTCATTCATATTAAGAACGCCAAATTTTTGTTTACATCCTTCAATATTAGGTTAAAACTGTTATGACAAACTGCGACATCACAAACTGTTAAACTAACAGTCGTTACCACAACTGAAGTACCTACTTACTATCACTTCCTCCGTACAAATCAATGCGTACATACATATCTCGGGCGCCAACTGTTATGGCGTGACTGAAATCCTCACACATACTCTGAATAATCACAAAAGAGGATTATAATATGCTAAAAACATCAAAGCTTCTGTCAAAGTTCTGTTAACGTCGATAAATTTCTTTTACGTCTTCTAAATTTAACATACATTCATCTAACCCACTACCCTTTCAGTGTATCTGAAAGTATTAAATATTTGTATTTAAACAATGTTACATACCCATGATTCCTTGCAAAGTTCCAAGCGATGTCGATGTGGCCTCCTTTGCAGCCCTGTTGACCGCGCTCGTTACACGACAGAAGAACTTGAGGACTCATCACCATATTTTCGGCTCCGTTCGACTGGATTGCGAATCTAAAAATCAAATTTACAAATATAACATAATATTATCATGTCTGAACTGTGAAATGAGACCTGCTTAAAATATCCAAGAATTCAGATCCTATCCAGAACCAGATTATCATGGAGATATTCTATTTCGAACTTCACATCAGTATTATTTAACCACGCTACGATAACTTCATTAGTCCACTTGACCATACTGGCTTAAGCTAATATCACGACCACATCACCAAGAAAGCCGTATATCACAAACTTTGTACCATCTAAAATAGCCTCTATTGTTTAAGAAATAAGTCTGAAGTTTCCATAGCAGGAATCTAATGAAGATACGGGTAGCAGAAATATCAAAATGCCTATTCACGCGATGCAAGGTGGCTGCCACTCAAACCGCGGCTTTAAGAGCTCTCGCAACTATTTTTAGCGTCAAGTGCCTTCAGCATTCGCATCTACGAAGTCACAGACTCAAGTTGTACTTGGTAAGTGTATCTTATGAAGAAATGTCACACTGGAGATCTGAATAACTCATTTCGTTTTAAGGTCAGGATGTAACGCAGTCAGGAGTGTGAGAGGTGCAGAAAAATGTTGTTTTTTATTTACCGTTGTTTTTAGGCATCTTGTTTAATGCCAGCGCGATTTAAGTTGATTCTTTTTGCAAACATCATTTGTTTTGTAAATAATCACGTATTCCTACAGTTTTTACCGTTTCGCTTAAAAAAGACTTTTTCTTACGACTTCTTTCCTCAATTATTTATCAATACAATAGTTTTGGATTTGGTCAGAACTTGCTCCGATGGGTCGAATGTGTAGATAGAATGGCAGATAGGAGATTGACAAAACGAAGATATTCGTTACTCGGTTTTCTCTGCCTACCTCGTGAGACCTGGTGTGACGATCTGATTACAATATGATACTATTATAATTTACACCACTCTCTTAACGAATATAGCGTCGGACCTAATCAATCATGGCAGGCGCCACTTTATTCAGTGCATTTCGTTCCACTGACAATTTGAGTACATTAGCTCATTAGGTACGCTCATTTATCCGATCCAATCATGTTAGTGAACCGGACAGAACACAATTCAGTTGTGGTTTTTTTTCTGCTTGTTAAACCACTACCAGGTACCTATATCATATGTGATCTAGGTTTGACAGGTTAAATAAAAATCAACAGTGGTTCACGCCCAGACTTCGTGGCCGATATGCAAGGCAATATTAACCTTCTTTCTTTTCTGTGTTTGTTTCTATTTATTTATCTCTGTCTCTAATAATTAGAGATTGTTACTCCCTCTGTCTCTAGCCAGGTAAAGTTAAGTCGCTGTCTTTAATTTTTCTCTATTATATATTTCTAATTCTCTGTCCTTCTCTCATGCGAATGGCTTTGTATAGTAATTGACTATTATTTAATGAAGATTATTGAATTAAACTTTGCAAGTAAAAACAAGCAAATAATTATTACGAAATCCAAGATATCCACAAGATGCACAATTGATGACAGGTTTTCGATTATTCTACTGCATAAACGAACAGTTTCCTTTCAACTGGATATAAAGGGAACTGAACAGAAGAGAGGCTGAACGTCCCAAGATAATGCGCTCCACTCACCTGTCAGATGTGACACCGGCTATGGCGACCGCCCAATCGGAGCCGCACCAGCCCTGGTCGATGACTGGCGAGATGAACCGCGGCCAGCGCTGCCTGGCATCGAAGTTGGTCGGGTAAGGTATGGCCTTGTCGTATCGGATCGATCCCATACGCTTCGTTTCCGGACTTAAGTGGAACGTTCCTGGGGAAAAACTTGATTATTAAATAGATTTACTGGTAGAAAAGTTTTCAAAACATCTAGAAAATCATTTGCGAATACTGTTGTGCTTGATTTTTCTCCGTCTATAAGCACGTGTGAGTACGTGCAAGTATGAGCACGTGTAAGTATGACAGAAAAAACCCTTTAATTTTGTATTTTGACCACTTTTTTTATAATATGCACACATGTATACACGTACTACAATACCCGTTCTAGGAAAGTATTAAATTAAATGCAATGCCATGTGAGCTAACATTTCTTATTGATTAATATTTCTTTAATAAATAATTATGTGTATTGTGTAAAGGTCTCTTTAAACTACATTTATGTGGTGAAAGACCAAAAAAGACGGCAGTAGTACGATAAATATTCATATCATAAAAAGTAACATCACTCCTAACTACTAAACGTAACAACACTATCCTTTGAGAAACATTTTCATATCTTGTTAATTTATTGGATACACCGACCATTGTTCATAGACTTACATGTAGCTATATATTGAGTACTGACTGAAATAATTTGAAATTCCATTAAAAAGGCCACCTATATAAAAAATCATATTATTATTACATCGTCACGTCAATCTCTTACCAGGTAGGCAGAGAGCAATAACTGCGAAATACCTTGAAGGACTTGAACAAAAAAATGATTTGAAACTTGGAAAAGGTAGACGTGACGCTGCAAATACTGATGCAAGTGATCCAATGCATACAATAAACGGCGAAAGTAGCCTGCCTGGAGAAAGTAAGCTTAAGAGAGTTACACTTTCATAGATCGAACAATCGTCCATTCTTTTAGAGCGGTCTAGAATCTAGATCGTCTAAAATAGATCTTAGGTCATTCGATAAACTTAGATGTATACATCGGGTGCATTTAAATGTGTACTGAACGTATTTTTAAAAGGCGTCATCACGCCTGTAATCCCCGAAGGGTAGGTAGGCAAAGGAGTGTAGTACAATTCCACGTTTCACCAGTTACGTTAGCGTTCCACAAAGGAGTAGGTGGTAAGCCTATTGACATACACCGTGCACAGAACCTTTTTAACCGACAATTTAAAATACAATTTATATTTACAAGTATTACTCGATAACGGGCTCTTAAATGATTTTGAGTATGTACCAATTACACTAAAGATTCACTTCGCCATTTTACAAAATTTTACGATCTTTTATATTATTTTGTTATGATTCAGATATTAAAGGAAACTGCTGATTATTATTTTTAATATTTCGCAGGACAAAATGTATATAAAATTGCATGTTTTCAGCAATTTTTATTAGTTGTTTTAATATAGTATTAATATTCTGATTTCTCCGATAGAGCTCGAGCTTTATCCATACTATAAGCCGATACAATCGGTTCTCAATAAAACCTAACAGGCCTCGCATGGCTTTTGTCAGAACTTACCCAGTTTGAAAATCAGTGCGTCCTTCAACTTCTTCCCGTAGAAGTCGGAGTAGTTGTACGCCCTCCAGCTGAGCCCTGGCTGGTTGACGCCGTACACCACGTCCCCGCTCATCAGGCACACGTCCTGCTCACACTCCCACGAGGTCACACCCTCGGTGTCCACAGAGCATAAACTGGAATGAAAGTGTACGTTAGTAACCACGTTTTTTGGAATTAAAAGAAACGATGGTTCGACAAACTTCTAGAAACGGCAGGGCTATATTTATAACTAAGACACATTTAGAAGTAGTTTGCAACCTCCAGAAAGTTCTAAATAATACGAACGATATATGCCTAATTTCTGTTTCTTCTTCCGACTTCAACTCGTAAAGGTACATATATTCTTAATAATTCTTAATCCTCGTTGGTAGAGTGGTTGCAAACGCGACTGAAAATCGGGGGGTCCTGGGTTCAAATCCAGGGTCGGGTACTATTCGAGTTTTCTAATTTAGAATTTCTAGTAGTGACTCGGAATCTGGATTCGTGCCCAATGTATGACAATTCACCCACCACCTATTCCATGGGACGTAAAGGTAACCGGTGAAACGTGGGAGTGTACTATACTCCTCTGCCTACCCCTTCGGAGATGACAAACGTGATGTTGCATTACGTTCTTAGTAATCATTATTCTTTAAAATTATTGCATTAAATGATGCAGAAGAGAAGGATGAGGTAGAGGAGTGTAGTTCTCCCTCGTTTCACCAGTTACACTACCCATGAGACAATGCCGCCTAATAGAAAACCCAAGAACAATTATAAATACTATACACTAACCTTTAGAACTATTCTTTAGCTACGTATCAAAGTATACCGGTTGTATTTCAATTTGTATGAATATGCAATATGTTTACCGGTTTATATCTAACTGGCGCATTCATTAACTCCCACTAATAGTCCTAGACACTCGTCAATACCAAACCTTTAAGGATTAAACCGGCTCTTAGGACACGAATGTAATAACGAATGTGACTAGAATAATAAAACTTTAATGGCATACAATATTCACGCCCATTTTTCAAAGGTGTATACGGAGAGACTTCTTACGCCTCTGTTACGAGTA
>DWME01004499.1:0-16248 GCA_018244795.1 Parelbella ahira ahira
AACCTGCACACCTTAGAATTTATAAAAAAAAAAAAATATTTTCTGAGGTGTGTGAAGTCTGCCAACCCGCACTTGGCTAGCGAGGCAGACTATGGCCTTAACTCTCTCAATATGAGAGGAGACCCATATTCCATTATTATTATATAGTAAAAAGATTAAAAAAAAAAGAAACTAATGCCAAATATTGTTTTCCTGTACTATACAGATTTCATTAGTTGACTACTTTATTCAGAATAACTGATAATTTCACATTACTGTTATTGCACACATGGTGTGGAGGCCATCTTATAGCCTCGGAAATCAATTGCACACATTGTGTGCAATCAGTTACAGATGGGTTAATGGGTGATAAATCATGCAATTGGTTCTCCAATGGAAGTACCACAATTTATTTCTACTGTGAAGCTATTGTAGCTAAAGCAGTTAGTGTTTCAGTGTGAAAGACCAGTCACCAGTCCACATGTATACTAAACAGTACCATCTTATTCCTCAAAAATGCCTCCATATCAGTAACCAGCTTTAAATATATTTCTGATACTAACTAAACTATCTGAACTTACATATATTACCTCGGTTAAATATACCATAAGTCCCTATTCCTGTAACAATGTATATAATGTATGTAGCTATGTATATATTAGTTCTTTCGCTAATTCAAAACGACCTGTAATATCTATCTCATCATTATCATGTCAAACCCGTTGGTCTAACTGACACTAATACTCATCTTTTTACAGTCTTATTTGAGGTTGGTTGCAGATATCCATGAGTAGTAAAGACCTCTTGTGTCTGTTGGCTGATTGTGTGCTACCTTCTTGCATTATACATTTGTGTCACTACTGCCTATTAATTCACATACAATTCAATGAATAACAACTGAAATTGTGTTCAATCCCTCTTGGTGGTTCCATTATGTTAAATTCTTGTCGTATTGTGATGAAGATATGGCATGCTAGCTGTGATTGTGAGAAATCTATATTCAACAGTGAACTAATACTGATTGACCATGATCCTGTTAAAAAGTCTGTATGGAACCTTAGATATAGTAAGTAACTTTATAAGAACTATATCATTTTTTTCAGTTCACGACGACATTCCAAGACTGAGGAAATGGGTTTCAGTACTAGGAAATGCTTAGCATGGTTCAAAGAATACACTACAGTCACAGAACCAGATGTTTTAGGTAAGTGTACAGCAAATATAAGTTTTCATTCTATTTCTCATATCACCTCATTTCTTACAACATTTATTTATAAAAACATCATGTTTTACATACTGAACATATTCCATTCTATAGGCTATGCTAAACATATAAGACACAATGAAATTTTGTGCACAAAATGTTAAGTATTCATGTTTTTTCATGAAATTCAAAAAGATTAATAGACATCAATTATTAACAATATTTCTCATATTGTTTTATATAAATGGTGCCTACTTAACTGCCTTGTTGATTGATTGGTTGGAACTGTGACTGGTGATCGAGAGGTTCTGGGTTTGATCCCTGGGACGGGGTATTGTTTTCGAACTTGAAATTACTGATAGTGGCTTCGAGTCTGAATATGTCTACATTCCTCTGCCTACCTATTCAGGGAATATAGGTGTTACGATGATATTATACAGAATCTACAACAATGTTTCATATTCACTTAGTAAAACTTCATTTTTAAATAAATTACAAAAAGTATTAGAATTTTTTTAAATCCTATTTTTCTTCTACCTGTTATTCAAAAGTGTTGTCTTTCAAATTCATCTATAGGTCCCGAAGGGATGGAAAAATTTTGTGATGACATAGGTGTAGATCCAGAGAATATAGTAATGCTGGTCATTGCTTATAAAATGGGTGCCAAACAAATGGGCTATTTCACACAAGAAGAATGGTTAAAAGGTAACAGTTAATACTCTATACTTCATCATCAATCTTTTGTTGTGCAAGTATTAACACATGTCTCCTCTCAGAATAAGAAAGTGTGAGGCTATATTCTGCCATGCTGCTCAATTGCAGGTCGGCCCATACATAAAATAAAATAAAAATGTATTCATTTGAAGATTTTGGGTTTGATTCTACCCAAGACAAATGTGTGTACTCAAGATGAATGAGTGTTGTCTGGGTGGAAAAATATATTGGTATAAATACATACTTGTGTATTTATAGTTTATCAATTGTCCAATTGAAATAGCACAGCCTTATAGTTTGAATTAAGATGGCTGTGTGTAAAGATGTCCCCAGATATGTTAGTTTTGTCCTCTATTTCTCACAGAATCCTTAAAATTACTGAGATATTTTTGTTCTGTAAGTTTAATATCACCATCTACTTCATGATATTATGCATCTGCTGCATACATAACAATCAAGATGAAATATAATAGAATTACTATCTAATCAGGGCAGAATATAAGAAATACTACTTTTGATGTTGCAGGTTTAACAGATCTCCAGTGTGACAGCGCTCCAAAACTGCAAAACAATCTAGATTACCTAAGAAGCTTACTCAATGACCCATATGTATTTAAGTGTGTGTACAGATATTCATATGACTTTGCTAGGGTAAGTCACAACATTATTTAAATAATTAAGCATTTTTCCAGGGGTTTGTCGTGTAAGTAATCACCATGGCTATTCTGGATTCACTATTTGGTTCACCACAATAACGCCGTTGTATCTTAAGCCTAATTTATTGTAAACATAATGCTGTTCATTATATCTCCAATAAGCAATCACAAACATCTGACATTCTAGATCATATTTTGTGATGACTATTTCTACAGTGTGCTTATAGTGTAGTTGCATGTGAGTGTCACCTACATGACAATCGACGTGCAGGACAAGGACCAGCGGTCGCTGGACACGAGCACGGCGCGCGCGCTGCTGGGCGTGCTGCTGCCGCGCTGGTCGCTGCGGCCCGCGCTGGGGGAATTCCTGGCGCGCGAGAAGCGCTACCGGGTCGTCAATCGCGACCAGTGGTGCAACATCCTCGAGTTCAGCCGCACCGTCGATGCACACCTCGCTGCCTACGACGCGGACGGCGCCTGTGAGTACAACTACGCTCCAAACTTATTGAAATAACACTGCGTGAAAAAACAGGAGCATTTTGGAACGTTTGGGATAAAATTTAGATGATATAAAAAAGCGTCGGTGTGACAGGGCCTGTGATGCTGGATGAGTTTGTGGAGTGGCTGCGGGCAGAGCGCGCCGAGCGCGCCGGTGACAGCGCCATGGCGGCCAGCTGAGCCCGGCGCCGCCCCGCCCTGCGGCCACCCCGCCACCTCACCGACGCCCACTCCCAGGATGGATGACCGCCGCTGGTTCATTTTTGTTGGCGTTTCCGCGCTAAAAACGGCACATTGAGCGGTCTGTCTTGTATGTTATTGTTGGTTAACGATTTTAAAACTTGTCAACGGCCTGCCAGAAATATTAAAACGTTCAATCAGTCATCAGTCGGTCACTGATAAGTATCACCAATGAGCTTCTGAATAAAAGATTACGTCGGAATCGACCGAGACCTCCATCCCACCTTTGTACATAGTTTTACTTCTAAATTCTCGCCTTGCTGTTTTCAATTTTAAAATGAGTTAATTCATGACACCGACGCTAGAGACGTTATCATAAATTCTTTGAGGATAGCAACACATCTGTGACTAACATTAAGTAGGACTTCACTCCGTTGTTATAGATTTCATGACTCTAAACATTATGTGATGATTGATCAACTAATTTATTCATTCATAACGATGCACAAACTTTGGAGTCATTGCAGCATCATTTAACGAGCGATTAGTGATCCACCTTTAAGGGCGGAACGTTATTAATAAGGCCTCAAGAAGAACGGGTGCATAAATAGGAACAATCTGAATAGATATAATTGATAAAAAATAGATAAATGGTAGTAAAGAATGATATTGACGATAACGAAACAATATGTCCAGTACAGCCCCGTGCGACCTCCCGCTCACACGCAAACACACACACGCAAACATTCTCGCACGCAACTATAAGACATAATTTGAACACGAAATTGTTTATTTTTATTCGAATTTATTGTTACTTGATGACTTGGGTACCCCTCGTTCATGTCAGTTGTATTAAAAAAATATTTAACGAATTCCTAAAACAACAAGAAAAATATTCTTAAACTTAAAACAGCACCAATGCCACATAATTTATTATTATTTCTTTCTCGTATTAATGTAACATGTGAATATTATTCATAACTGATAGACAGAACTGGCAGAGCAAACTGACTGGTCTTATTAGACTGAAACATTCCTTGAGGTTTTATCACTTGCGTTTTAAATTTTCCTGTTATATTAGTTTTTACAGAACTTTCACAATAATTTATCTATTTCGAATGTCTATTAATATGAAATAATGTAATTGTAAATATTTTTTCAAAGTGAACAAAATTATTCTATTTAATCTGTCATCTGTTTAGTCACAGAAAGAAAAAAAAAATTTCATTATGTAACCTCATAAAATAGTTATTGTTAGGAAATTTGCTCTGCTTTGTAAAGTACAGTTTATATTGATACATAATTATATCAGGGTACTGCTGTACCTACTGTAATGCTTGCAATTGCAATATCTGGTTTACAAAGAAGTTTCTGGAATGAGCAGTGTAATGTTTTTGGGTTACATAAAACTATAAATATTCTGAGTGAAACAGACACATCATTTGAATTGTGGAATATCTTCATATTATGTGATGATGATTATATATATTATTTGATGATTTAATATGATTATCTCGCTGACATTCTAATTGTAAGCTCATGTGCAAACCAGACATATATCTCAATTATCTGCTCACTAATTAATATCTGAAACAGGGCTGTAGGAATATATTGTATATATTTGATATGATAATGTTAATGTAATCAATAACAATATTGTTAAAAAAAAAATGTTATTGTAATTTTATACCATAAATATGTATGCAATCTCGAATACTCTTTAAACATTGGTCAAGGTAATATTTTGTATTAGATAATATAATTAATTGTTCCCACCGAAACAGTGTTATGTTGTCTGGATTAAAAGTGAATTCTATTAGATAAATTTTACTTATCTGAAGTGCAAACATCTATGCAAATGTACTAACAAACCTGCCAAAACATTTTAAATCATACTTTGCACTGCCGGAGCTACAACATCTGAATATAACAAAATATTTATATAGTTTAGTACAGTCAGATATATCTTACTGTCTTTTATATAGACATTACTTTCCGTATTTAAAACTAAACTGTTTCACTGACGGACATTCAGATGTTATTGCTAATACTCAAAAACAATCTGCCATGAAAAAAATCCATAATTACTTTTTAAATTTATTTCATAAAATATTTAAAGTAGTGTGTGTCCCTTCCCATTGTCTGAGCTATCTCTATGCCAAATTTCTTCAAAATTAGCGGCTAAGCTAAATATACAACTGGCAGATATGCCGTTCGCATTTGTATGACTATTAATATAGATCTCATAAAGTGTTATTAAAGCTAATCTTGACTTTACAACGAGGTCTAATTATTCGTTGAATCTTATAAACGTCGTGTGTAATTGTCGATAGAGAAATTACATTTCTACCCTCAACCCACTTATGAAGCATTGCCAACAATACAAGTAAACAGAATTTGATATAAGTTGTAGGAAAAATAATGACAAAACCAGTCACTTCTTGTATTTTTTTCCATGTAAATGATTACATGTATTTTTTTTTCAGTGTTTACTTTGTGACTTAAATCATGAGCGGAGATTAACTTGTCTTTCAGTTGCATTTTAGTTACTTTTACACTTTAGTATGCACACTTACACACATGCACACAAACACACACATTCACTCATGTGTCTGTTTTGTCCCTTACTCTCTTGTGTGTTTGCCCGTGTATTCTCATGTTAGGGTCTATTGTGTATAAGTAAGGAGGATACCTCCTTATTTTGCGATATATTATTAGATACATTAGATTATATCGCGAGAGGAACGGGGACAAAACGAAAAAATATAACTATAAAATGTTTTTATTACAAAATGTGTTAATGTATAAAGTATTGTTAGTACTAAGGTTATACAAATAGATGTTTATATTTGTGAATATTTGTTAGATAGGCGTGATGTAACAAATTTTCCTAAACGCGAAATAACAACGAAGGGGTAAATTGAAAATGTTCCGTTCAGGAGTTTTAATTTGCACAGTATTTTGAGTCTCACCGTTTGATTAACTAAGTCTGATTAACCGTTTAGTCTGTAATCAGCCTATTCCTTGCAGGTATATTTTTTTTATATCATATGTTCATATTAATTCTATCACGCTGATATGTAAGCTAGCATTAATTAATTACAGAATGTAAATGGGACTTTTCGACTGTATATATAAATATATATTGCACTGTAAGAAAAATTATTTCAAACACTACTTGCATTCGGTGCTGTGATCTGGATGTTTCAGTGCTGGCTTGATCACTTAACTGATGCATTTAACGTTTGTTTTTTGCCAAGGGTTCCAATATAAGAATTGATAGTTGAAGTAACTGGTTGTGTCATTTCTATTGTACTGTATAAGTCGTCTGTATATACGAATATATATTCCGTTACGTTTAATACGCAGAAAATAAATTAAAAATTGTAATATCGAATATTTATTTTGAGTTCAAATGGAGCCTCCTTTTGGAGCGTCTTATTTTCACGTATTTTAATAGTATTTTAGGAAGAAAAGAATAACGCGTCGCTACCATACCAAACGTTTAGACATCCGTAGGTATATAAATTTTTATAAACGTCTCGAGATCATTCACAACATATATAAATAATGAAAAAAACGGGTTACTAGCCAGTATTTAAACATCCAATACACCTTTTATCTTGGCTTCTTTGGTTTGTGATACAAAAATTGCACTTTGAAACGTCTTTCAACGCTGCTTATTAAGTTCATGTCATATTACTATCGATATTGTTGTTGATTTACTTTATTTGTTGTAGAAGTAATAGTTCTCTGCCGACTCGTTAAGGGACTCCGCGTGGCAATATAATCATAAGACAATTTTATCATAATCTCAAAATAACATTGAATCTTATAAATGTATTGTAATACATTCATCTTGTGTTATTAATTGAAATGGAAATGACGTAGTCTATGTATTTATGACGAATGTTAGGGGCTAAAATGGAGGCGGAGTTAATGTAAATATTTGATAGCTAGAATCGTACAGCATACAATATTATTTCGAATTCGATTATAAGACTTGAACCATTCAGATACATAAGCCGAAATTAGGAATCACCCTAACCAATCTACTATATAACTTTAGAATTCAGTAATGCTATGTCTCCGAAGAATAATAATTTTCGATCAAAATGCTAATCGCTTATGAGTTTAATAATTTCATAAATAATAATATCTCCTTAATGTCCTTGGGAACATAGGACATAAAGGAAATAAGGAGGAGAAGGATAAGGAATTTCATAAATGAATAGTCATCGCCTTGATGAAGACGCTGACTCATTAGTCCATTTAATCTTATTTCTGAGTCCGAGATCGTGAGTTTAATTTCTACGCGGTATAAATAGATTTTGTGTATTTTGTATGTGTCCAATTACCTATACTTATTTACAATTAAGTATGTCTTCAGATTATATATTATAAAATATGGTTTATCAACTATTCTGATTAGAACTGTACAGGTTCTTCCGGCGTAGAATAAGTTGGTCCTGTCTGAAGGTATTCTAGGATATTATTACCGTTATTTGCGTACCATGATAACCTACTATTTTTTATTGATAATTAATTCATTTTATTGTCTGTGGAAAATCAAACATTTTATTTCAATTGGCCAGGACGACCAACACGCCAAATCATGATTAACACTTGATCGATATTCAACCGGTCGATAAAAATCTGCCCAAATTTATGGATCTGTAAGTGAGATTAAATCGTACCAAAAATAGTCCAAACAAGTCTGCAATTGATATTAATGTGAACGAGGTTTCCAATAATAATCACTATACAGTATTTTTAGCTTGTAGCAGGAGATAAAAAAGAGGCGTTGTATGAGACGAAAGAAGATAAATAAAACAGCGCTACCCTAATTCTCGAAATGCTAAGCTAATTCACACACACTTTTCCCATTAAAAAATTCTGTAATAACAATAATGCATTGGCCGTTGCATTGATGTTTAAAAAACCCTATTATGGAACTATAAACATAACATCAAGCCTACAATCCTCGTAGAGGTAGGCAGAGGAGTGTAGTATACTCCCACGTTTCACCAGTTACGTTTACGCCCCATGGTCTAGGTAGTGAACCTATTGCCATAAACCGGGCACAGATCTAGACTCCGAATCACTACTAGAAATTCTAAATTAGAAAAATCCAATAGTACTTAACCCGGGATTTGAACTCGGAACCTCCTGACCGGGAGTCGCAGTTGCAACCAGTCGACCAACGAGGCAGACGGAATTAAAAACGACCTATCAATAACTTGTTCTATCTGTTTCAAATAAATGCTCTATCAAGTGCATATTGGAACGACTTTGTAATGTCATCAGTTACTTATAAGAGGAATTTGTTACATTGGAAATGACCTGTTAGAGAGCGAGTGCCGTATAAATACCTTTAGAACAATTTCGCTACATTAGGGACGATGTACTGCTTTAAAAGCCGTCATGAAAGAGATCATGATTGTCTTTGGATTCCCTGAATATAATTCCCTTTGAAAGCGTGCACCGATCTTCTGACGTCTTCCGGCTACCAGAACAAACAACATTATGTTTAGAAATCAATGATTGATTACAATATGACAGTGATCATAAATGCAATTGACTGCGAAGTTTCACTTGAACTCACTTAATATCTTGAGGATGAAAAATTTTCGGAATTTAAAATGTGATTACAAAAATATGAACTATTGATATGATGATATAAGGATCCAGGTCTGCATATAAACAATTTTACTTCTAGTGCATTGTGTATGTAGGCCTACCTTTCTTTTGGTAACAAAAATCTAAAAAATACCCTCAAACTCTAGAGAAACGGGGCAAGTGAAGATTTCTGCACTCATAAACCCCCCTCGATGCTGGCATGGCTTAGGAAGGCACTGAACTATTTAAGTTTACCTACAATTTACGATCAATCGGAGAACAAAAGTTTTATACAAGACTACAATGGGTATGATGTAATAGATTCAAAGGATACCATTGAACAATGTAGTCTCAAAAACTTGATGAAATTGCAAAGATACATCGTCTTAAACGCTGCACAATTATTGTTTTTTTATACTGATTGAGAGATTTGTATACTATGTATATTTTTTTAATCCGAACTTATGAGGCTAAATAGCAAATACATGGAATAGAGTTCAAATGGGCCGGTAACTTTTCATACATCGATACGTATTTGTCTACGTATCTGCCCTAATAACGACAAAATCGTCGTTTTGATTCAGTAGAACGCTACTTACGTGCGTTAACGAACTATAAAAGTCATTAACATAAATTATTTCAACGACAAGATCTGTAATTGCTATAAGACCTCTAATTGCTTTTAGCTTAATAAGTGTCTTAATAATATCGTTTACGTATTATTCTTCACTGGCTTAGACTAAAATTTTATATAGACTATATCCTGCGAACGAGTTAACGATGAAAAACGAGGAGTTATGAAGAAATCATGTAAATCACTTCCATAATGACAAATCTTTGACATTAGTTTCGGCGGGCGTTTCGTCAATTTGTTTTCGTGCTCGTTACTCGATCGCAGACATCCTCTATTGAATGCAATTGTTCAAATGAGGGTAACATACGTAAATCTTAAAATTTATATCATGTATTGAAAATTCATATTCCTAAAAAAATAGTTAAATGTAAACGTTAGTGTATAGCCACTTGTATATCAAATGCCAAAATCGTTTTTTATATAATTCTGAATAATTATCATAGATTATTGTGTTCAGAATAAAAGACATATGAATCAGCTATTTTCTTGTAAACTGCAGCACGCACCACGAATGTCACTGCAAGTCTTGAGTACCTATACGTTTGGAGAACAAAAATAAGCTATAGGTATACAAAAATAGGTATATGTAAATGGCAGGTATGAAGAATGAAATCGCAATTCTGAGGAATAGACTCTTCATGTGACAACTTTCTATTACGTGATTGTTTCACTGGTCTCTTAATATTTAGAATAATACTAAAATTGACTAAGGATACAATTTTATATTGCTTTAAGTATTGTTGCTGTTGATTAAAAGCAAGCGAAATAGATCAAAGCGTCAAAAATAATCAAACTTAATCTTGGCGATTTGATTTGTTGTTTAATTGTACGGCAGTCATGATCTGTAGGTCACGCTATATTTACGGTCATGTTCACTAATGATAATGACTACTATACACATTTGTCTGTTACAATGATTAAAATATTTTATGGTTATCAATGACTTGCAGGTGTGTGGTACGTTGAAGTTGATGTGTGTTTATGAGACTGCGCGATAAATTATTTTGTAACCAAGTGTATGATTTCATGCTTACTGCGCAGCTTCGAACATCGAAGCGAAAGCCGAATCAAGTTCCATAAGACTAGGTCTTTCTCTAGTCTGACACTAGGTTTAGGTGTAGATATGCGTTTTATATAAGATGTGTAGGTAGCTATATTCAAATTCACTATGATTGTAACAGAACGTTTGTATTTAAGAAAACGGTATATACAAAATTACTTTCAAAACGTTTTCAGGTCTGTTCCGAATGTAATTTACAAGACAAATAAATAATAATAAATCATTTAAAAAAGTTTTTTTTTTCTTTTAATCTCTCCTTAATATAAGAATCCAAGACATTGTTATACATTCATTGTTACCCAGGCTTAAAGTTTATAATACAAAAACCAAGGTTAACAGATAAATAGTAGATATAAATAGTAAATCTTCAGCAGTTAAGGAATGTCGGGCTCCTTAACTTTTATAATCTCTATCCAAATTAGCAAAAAGTATGTTAAGGACAAACAAAAAAAAAATCCTATTATTTACCATTATTTACTATCCTATTTACAATATCTATCAGTTTTCATTTTACTTCGTCTATCAAGCAAGGTCTCGTGCAGATTACCTTCCATCTTCGCTCGTTTCAAGTCAGACACACCACCCTCATTAATACGCAGCTTCTTATCTTGAAACTTCTGGAACTTTTTCCTATTAAGAATTGCTGTATTAAAAACTTTAACTATAATATAAGGGTAAAAAGTGTGGTGAATTTTTAATTAGTCAATAAAAATAACATTAATTTTGGCCAACCTCTCTGTGGTTAATGAATCCCAACAAAGTTAGACTAATAGTGCCAAATTCTGCTTACTAACTATTGCCTTTTTGTAACCACTGAAGTATAACAGAATTAAAAAACATTATGAATATTAATTAAAATTCTGCTAATCCAAACTGAGTATTGTGGAGAAAAAGCATCTCAGTTTTGTTACAGAACTCAAAACATAAACAGAGTTGTAACTAAGGAAATCCTAAAACAATAACATATGAAATGATAGCCTAGTTGTTAGGAATTCAGCCTCTCATTTCGGGAATGGTGAAGAAACCTGCACACCTTGGAATTTATAAAAAAAATTTCTAAGATGTATGAAGTTTACCAAGCTGCCCTTGGCCAGTGTGGCAGACTATGGCCTTAACTGCCTAATTATGAGAGGAGACCAATATTACAACGGTAGAATGATTAATATGTCGATTTTAATTTTAATTTTTAATCCTATAAACAATAACAATTTTATAATACTTGAATAGAAAATCTTTCCTTACACATAATTCACTTCAATCTCAGCTAGGTCTCCCTGCTCTTCAGCAGGAACCACAACAGTGTTCACTTCCCTCGTCTTGTTGCTGCGAATGTGACAGAACTCTTGTGAATCAGCAGTTACACTCTGTGCCACAACTGAGTCATCATCTGTGTTTACTGATACAAATTTGTTCAATGCACTAAGGATAGCTGTTTTACCTGAAAGTATCAATATAACCTTAATTAAGAGAAATACTTGCAATTTTCATTATTAACAAAAAAGAGAAATCCATTATATTTTTTATGGAAATAGGGCCTCATTGGCATTAAATAGTATCTTAATTTACATTTCATAACCTTAATCATCTACAATACAGCCCAGCAAGACCATGTATTTAACAAAACTACTACATATGTATTTGTTTCACACTGATGTGGTTATCTATGGTCACAATATCATATCATAACAACTGTGAGGAGACTGCCTTTACTGCCAGTACTCATACATACTTTTACTTTTAGATAGACTGTGGCTTGCTCCATAAATAAATTATAATTACCATCTTGCCATACAGGCTCCCACTGCTCCATAGGTCCCACTGCATCAGATCTGCCTACCACAACTCCATCTTTTGAAACACCCAAGTATTTCCCATAGCCTGACTTTAAAGCAAACTTATTTTCTCCAGCAGGAAATGCAGTGAAAATCTCTTCTGGTGAGGGACCATCTCCTTCATCATGAGGTGCTCCAATAGTAAACAAACCGTTGTCTAATGCAGATAAGTAACACTTATTTGCAAATTCAATAGATATGGAGCCTGTTAAGTCTTCTATTTTCTCCACCTTCCACCAACCACCATGCTTGAGGAGATCCTCATCAACTTTGGAATCTTCTGTCTTATCTTTCTTCTTATGTTTACGTTTTTTCGCTCTATGTGTATCAGAATATAAATAACATTCGTTGTTAATATATAACCTTATATAACAATCTATTTAACTGCCTCGTTGGTCGAATGGTAGCAGGCGCGACTAACGATCGGAGGGTCCTGGGTTCAAATCAAACACCTATTCTATGGGCCCTAAAGAGTAACTGCTGAAATGTGGGAGTGTACTACACTCCTCTGCCTACCCCTTCGGGGATTACAGGCGTAATGTTACGTTTGTTACATTTTGTTTGCAAATGATGTTAATTCAGTTATTCTAGATTTTGTAATATAAACATATATACAAATAAATAATAAACACCAGTATAAGAATAAGAATAAAAACACTTTATGAGCATCAGAATTAAACATAAATAACCAGTAGTGTCAATTACATTACATACTATTAATACTTACTTTGGTTTATCACCTTTTAAAATCAGTTTCCCACGTTTAACAGCTGAATATTCATCTGCCATAACAGTCTAAGTAAAGTTTTAATAGAAAACGACTAGGTATAAAATTTATAGTATTTATTAGTAAAGTAAAGAAGGACAGCAACAGAAGATATGAGCAAACAAAAAGCACAGATAAATAATATGACAGCGAGCTTTGCAGCGGTAGCAACGTTAATATTCATATCGCTGTCACTGTCATTTAATTAACAATAGTTCAGATTTTACATGAATTCAAAGGGAAAAAATGGATTCAACATTTTATATAAAAAAAATTGCACGTGGAGCCTCCGTGCGTGAAAGTTAAACTTCATGTTTTTTATAATTATTATGATGAGAGA
Source organism: Parelbella ahira ahira (assembly GCA_018244795.1). Classification (NCBI taxonomy): domain Eukaryota; kingdom Metazoa; phylum Arthropoda; class Insecta; order Lepidoptera; family Hesperiidae; genus Parelbella; species Parelbella ahira. Next base: position 13,483 of record DWME01004499.1, read on the forward strand.
TTTCTATTACTTTATTTCTATAAAACATGTTATTGTTACCATGAAGCAAAGATGTAATTAATATAAGGTTACAAATTTCCCACACACAACGGTAACAAATTTGATTCAAGCGTTAGGTACATAGAGTGAAATGCCTGACGAGTATTTTTTTTTTTATTGGACAAGAATAATAGGAATTGTTGTATATTATAAGCATTACAGAAACGAATGTTATACATATTCTATGAAAAACAATTAGAGGTTAAAATCTACGACTATTATCGTAGAAAGAAAGCAAGAAGTTTTCGTCATCATTATCAGCCCCTTTTCATTTACTGCTGGACATTGCTTTTAACACGCCACTGAGCTCGACCTTCAGCTGTACACATTTATGCACTGCCAATCATCTGGTGTATATCGTCAATTATCTTTCTACACATACGTCAATACATCTAATTATTGGGCTACGCTACGTAACGTCTTTTACAGTCTTATTTTACAAACTACAACACGATAACATAAGCATAGGTTTTTGTATTAAAATACCCTAAAGAGCACTTAAGCAGTTTTCCCATGGTAATACAATATTATAATTCATAATATATAAAAAATAAGCCAACAAATTTTCTGCAATATGCGCTGAAGAGGTGTGATTTTGTTTCTCTTTCGTTCAAAAGCCCAACAGTTATAGCTGTGAGTTGTGACCACACCGTAATAATAAATTGTCGTAGGTATTTTGTAGGATAAAATAGTAGTGTAGGTTTTTTTATGTTCTAAGGTTAAAATAATTTTAATAAATATTTTTTCATTTCTTATCTTATTACATGTCAATTTAATGGTTAATTATTTCTGATTATTATTTTATCTAAAACGTTAACTATTTTTGTATCTAAAATAAAATCAGGGTTCATTTCAGAGTTCAGATTTTTGCAACACTGACTCACGCACGCCATTTTGTTATTCTGAGCATGTTGACTGTTCACGAAAATGATTTTCTTTACGCAAATAGATTATTTTCAGTAGTCAAATTCTTTATATTTCTAGTTCATAAGAAATAAATATAAAAATGGATATGCCGGAAGTAAAAGCGTTCAACGCGGAGGTATTACTTGTGTAATTTGTGCAATGGATAAACTCACCGTGGCATCGTATTCACTAAATCTTTTTTCTTACAGTTATCCGGGTTGTACGAAAACAAGCCGCCTATATCGAAGGCGAAGATGAGTGCTATCACTAAGGGTGCTATAAAGGCCATAAAGTTTTATAAACATGTTGTGCATAGTGTGGAAAAGTTTATTCAGAAATGTAAGCCAGAATATAAAGTTCCTGGACTGTACGTGATAGATTCGATAGTAAGACAGTCTCGGCACCAGTTCGGACAGGACAAGGATGTGTTCGCGGCGCGTTTCGCGAAGAACATGCAACAGACTTTCGCTAATCTCTTCAGGTGTCCCCCCGAAGACAAGGTTCGTTATATAAAATCTTATAGGTTATACTTGAACTCCTCTTATCCTACTGAAGATAAACAAAGTATCTGTGTTGGAGATGTGATAAATTCGAATGAGCCTTGCACTTATCATTCACTAGGTAAATGTACATTATTTTCTAAACAGTGAGTGGCAAAATAGATGTGTGCTACATCAACGTAATATTATTTTAGAAAGCTTGATTCTACTGTTATCTAAATGTAACATAGAACCATTTGAGTACTTCATCTAAAAGGATTTTTATTTCATAGTTATCTTCATGATAAAAATTTAAGTCTATATTATCACCTGTTGCTTGCTCTGCTTCCCTGGTACTTTGCTACATGCTTTCTTGGTGCCTGTCTGTTGAAAAAGTTCTAAATTTTATTTTTGTCCAGCCCAAAGTCTATATAAATTGTTCCAATTAATGATGAGTGATGTCTATATTTAATTTCAGCGTAATATAATCAGAGTACTTAATCTATGGCAGAAAAACAATGTTTTTAGTCCAGAGGTAATCCAGCCCCTTCTCGATATGGCAGATCCTAATCATCCTCTACACCAGGAGATTCAACAACAGCAGAATAACACTGCTAATGGTAAACATTGTTTGTTCATTGTTTAATAAGTAATCAAAATACATGTATACATTTCTTTTTGCTCTTTGAATCCCTTACATTGTAGGCAAGTATGATTAGTTCTAATAATAAATGTATGTATGGATTATATGAAAATTATAAGTTGTCTTGTAGTAGTATATAACTCATGGTAAACATGGAACATATTCTGTGTTAGATTGTCATATGCATGAATATAATATAATCAGGCCTTCTATGATGATATATTTTGTGAGGATAATAAAAATTAAGACTTCATATCAGGTTTCTATGTTCTATGTTGTCACTATGAATGCAATTTAATATTTAGATTGGCATTTTGAAGTGTGAAAATAGGTCTTTATTTGCAAGAACAGAGCTTATAATATCTATTCTAAATTATTTAAACTTCTTTATGATTAAATTATATCTCCTGCCTCATTGGTCGAGTGGTTGTAAGTACGACTGCTGATCGGTAGCTCCTGGGATCAAATCATGGGTTGGATACTATTGGATTTTTCTAATTTAGAATTCCTAGAAGTGGCTCAGAGTCTGGAATTGTGCCCATTGTATGACAAAAGGCTGAGAACCTATTCCATGAGACTTAAAAAGTAACTGGTGAAATGTTGGAGTGTGCTACACTTCCCGGCCTACCCCTTCGGGGATTGCAGGCGTGATGTTACATTTATTCAGCTACTGTGATCAACCCATTTCTCATTCCACTG
>DWME01004500.1:0-16246 GCA_018244795.1 Parelbella ahira ahira
AAGTAAAGTTAATAAAAAAAGCTTTTAAGATAAATGCATTGTTAAGGAATCTTATCGCGAAGCAATGATTCAATCGGGACTCAAAATAACTTTAGTGGTTTTTGGTTACAATGGTTATCTGTGTTGGGGGAACTACAGACAACATACAAGATAAAAAAAACCTAAATCCACTATCTAACTTCGCCAGTCAAATTATTGAACATGGGACTCCTCACTCTAGTTTGGTATAGTAACCAATGTAACATACAACTCATTTTGGTAGATCCCCTTTTATACCACCGTCTTCTAAACCACATGATATTGAAAGATCGCTGCAGTTCATAAATTTGAAACAAAACTGAGTTTTGGTAAGGAGATCATATTTATACGTTATTATTCCCAAGCGCACGTACTATCTTCACATTTTAAGGTATTAGAAAAATATTTAAAAAAAAATATTTTTGAATAATCACCATCTATTTCATTGTAGGACGTAACCGTAAATGGTGAAACGTAAGAGTGTACTACACTCTTCTGCCTACCCCTTTTGGGATTACAGACGTAATTTTAATTATATAAATAACTAACCTTGCAAATAATAAAAACCTTAAAATAGTAGTCAATGTTCACAGTATGCACCAGCCCGCCGCCCTATCTGTCGTTCCGTCCGAGCCTTAGTTATGATATAACAAGGAATCAGCTAAGCCAAGGCTTAGGGTGTCTTATTAATTGACATGGCGTTTTTTGCCCTCCAGTAAACAGGCTCGTAGCGTTGTTTGCGGGTAAATTGTAGGAGATTTTTGGAATATCTAACTAAGCACGTATGTATATATCGGGATTAAATTTGTGAATTGATTTAGATCATGTTAATCATTGTCATTGTTAATCGTTTGAAGTTTTTTGTTTTATCGTTTGAAGAATACATATTGTAAATCTTCTTTATTCCTGTTAATACTAGATTTTGTAGATTGTCAATTATAAACGAAGCAAAATGTAAGACATAAAAATCGACAAGGACATCTCTATTGTAGAGTCGCTTCCCTCATTACAATGATCTGAGATTAAGAATCACAAACGTTTGCGGAGTATTCATTATTCTTATATCGTAGCTCCCGTAATGGGTAGGCAGACTGCACTGAGTGCTGAAGATTTCTACGCTTACAGGCCTGACATGCTTCTTCTGCATTCCTCACTGTCTTCATTAATTTGCGCTGGTTCAGAATACTCTGACTATCAACCAATAACCCTCCTATTTGGTTAAAGTGATCTCCTTCGGCCCCTGCATCCATAATCAATCACTCTGTATACATATAAATTTTATCATTCTTTTATCATTCATTATGAACAAATTATAAATAATACAACTTTCTTAAAATGAAGAGTCAAAGGAACCGAATGATTAAAGAAAATCCCCGTGTCCATAGTCCGCGCGGTGTTTGTCGGCAGATCCGGTAGAGTCGGTAGAGTCGAGTCGCGGCCGGTGTAATCTCAAATCTCCCGCCGCCAATTTATTTTCATTAGCGATCATCCTCGGTTAATTTTATTCCCTACTTACTGTGCCAAGGATCGGGAGATTTCGAGTGTGGCTAGTATAGAAGCGGCTTTTGTTATTATAGATAAGGAAAAAACTAATGTTTCTATATGAACAGAGTCATAAATGTACAAGAAGCGCATCAATTAAATAGGGATAACGATACTTAGTACTCCACGCCCTCTGCGTACCCCGCAAGGAATCTGGAAAGCGTAAGGTAGGTAAGAGGACATTTGGGAATTAGTGAAATCTTCAGGGATGAATAAATTAATGTGCGTAAAGAAACTATACAGAAGGGCAAATATTCAATAATTAGAATATTATTAAGGATTTCCCGAGTATATGTCTACATGATTAAATCTGTGCCGATTTAATCAACGTATGTACGTAGCCGGGTTATCTCGATAAAACATACGTGACTTGAGCCGGTGTATATTTAATAATGCTATCAGCATACACACAAAATATCTTTATCAGTAAAAAATAAAATAGTTGTACATTGTTTCGTGATCCCATAAATCTTACTGTTGTCATAAACGCGAAACTTCTTAATAAATTTAGTATATGCAGAGATTATGATTTGAAAGAGTACACAGTCTGTTATTAGTATGTAATACAATCTGCCAAAAGGCGTCGTCGTCTATTATGTAGTACATTGTGTATATTTAGGTACCTACCTACTACATTACGTTTTTAATAGCTTATATGTACTATTGTACATATATCGGGAAATAAAAGCAATTTGCTTTAATGATAAAATTTTCTAAGATTTAAAATCCAAATAAATGTGTACATTCGTTGATTAACTTATATGAAGTAATTAAAATAATTATTGAGCGAAATAATAAAATTTTTAATTTCGTCCTGTGAAGAGAGGTACGCTAAGATGCACCTAAAATATTATTTTCCTTCGAGTTCCATTCCCTGTTATGTGAGCCGCTTCGCCGCCTATCCCGTAGTATCTGCGAGCTGCTTAATTCATTTCCACGGGATAATATTATTTTTTTACTCCCCCCCGCTTTTTGTGACGTTCAAACGTGGCTTATTTTTTATTCATTGCATCGCCGTCAATCGGGGGTTATTCAATTATCCGTCTCTTGCTTATGTTGAGAATGATCGATCTGTAATCAATTATAAGTCTTTATTTTTATTTATTTATTTTTCTCGATAATGTCGACCTGATTAATGATATCATAATATGTGCTCTGATGTATTTGCCATTGTCAGTGTCGTATATAAATTATAAATATTACATTATCATGATTGGCGTCATCTTCATCATCGCCATCAACCCTGTTATGATTCTCCTGTTTGACGTGGGTCTCGTCTCACAACAGGAGGGTTTAACGGATTTAATTTAAAAGTAATTAATAAATTCATTAACTAGTAATTCATAAAAAAGTTTGAAATTTGCATTATATAAAATATTTGTATGCCGTCACATGGTTAACATAGTCACTGTATTTGTATATCATTATTATGTAATTAGATCTTGTGTTTTACATTTCGCAAATACCTATGTTATTGGATTGGTTTTTTTTTTATTTTGTTGTGATGCAAGAATAATGATTTGTTATTAAGAATGATGGTTTCACACATATTGTGAACATTGATTTCATCTCACCACGTTTATTTATTTACGTGTTTGATTGAAAGATGATTTCATAAATCAAAAGCGCTTATTATAGATATTCTCCAGAAGTTACCTACGTATTTCTGTAAATACAAGATGTATGTGATTGTAAGCGTGTTTCTCGACCGCTTCTATAACGATGTGTGTCGTAGCTGTGCGATCTAAGACCTAGCTACGTGTTGTACGTCGTAGCAGTGCGATTTGCGTCGCTGCTTAATTCCGATATTCATATTTATGCCTGACCAGCTGTTGATTTTACACAAGGCACAGATTCGTCCTTTCTTGGAGCACTGTTGCTACTTGTGGCACGAAGCTGCATTGAATCCGGACTGAATTCGTTGGCAGCGTCCTACAGGATATTTTGGAGAGCGCGCGCAGCAACTATACTACTTGATTCCCGCAGCCCCTGGTTCCATGTTTTTATCCAGACGGCCAAGAAATGGAATGCTCTGCCAGCGTCTGTATTGCCGGACATATATGTATATCCTAGAACTTTTCAAAGTAAGGTTGAACAGGCGTTTCCTAGACACGCGTACTCCATCTCAGACCTGCATCCGCGCGATCCTTCAGGCGGGGTGGCATTATCATATAATAAAAATATATTGTATCTTCAAAGTTACAAATATTCGCAATGTTATTACCGTTGGTAAAAAAAGATAAGATTGTTAAAAGAGTGTAAACATTCGCTTTAATATTTTTAATAGAACTAATAATTGATTGTTTATGACCTTCTTTGTTTATATTATTACACATTATTATATTATCACGCCAGTTTCATTACAACGGAGGCAGAGATCCAGTGCGAAATATTTATACCTTTATAAACCTGAATTTCACCTTCCTAATACTTATATAGTTCGTATATAAATAATATATACCAACAGACTGCGTCTAACACCATGGACAAGATAGCTAAGCCCTTAATAAAACTATAAGACGAGGTGTACGATACACGCGGCAACAGTAAACAGTTAAGCCAACATCGCAGACGGAGAGCGTGGGACCTCCTCACCTGAGCCCGCGGCGCGCGACTCGGACGAATTTAAACGGTATTCCTATACAGATGATACAACGATTATATCTATGTGATAGCACGAAAATGTTTATAGATTTTTAAATATTTTGTTATTTTATTTTATTTCACGCAAAAACAGCTCTGTGGTTATGTTTTTACCTTTTATAATCCCACGTACCAAGTCCTGAGTATGATAGTGCATAATCAAGGCTTCATTGCTTTCGTATAATGCCTAAAGTGTTGTAGACAGACAGTGACGTAAAAACGTTTATACAATATTTTTGCCGTTTCGCATTGCGTTTTCACCAATCGGGTGCGTAAGTTTTCTTGAAAAAAAAACAATGTTCTTCCGATATAAAGAAACTTGCACTAGCAACCCGCATTTGACCAATGTGGCACTTGACCATGTGAGGATAGACCTGCGTTTGAACGTAGAACTATAGAAAGATGATGTTGATATTCAAAAAAGATATCTCTTAAAATTTTAAATATTTTTTTTGATGACACTTCTATCCCAACTATACCAAGCTAAAGGTAGAAATGTAATATATATGTTTTTTTATATAATTATTTAATAATTTAATAATAAATTATAATATGTATGAGTTTTAATATAACAACTTTAATAATTAATTACAATATGTAATTTTTTTTTACATAATGTACGGCGTGGGATTTGACTTTTGGGTTCGATAATACAAAACAGAGGTGGTAGTATCAGCCCTATTTACTGTCTGTACCGAGATGCATAAGTGCGAATTAGAGAGATGTCAGGGCGGGGGTCGCCCATGCGTTAATTATGCGGGGCAAGAGAAATTAATTCTTGCACAGATTTATATGTGAAAACAATAAAATGTCGAGCTTAAAATATTTCAATGTGTGTGTATCAATCATAACACACACATTATTACTTTTAAGTACGTTTGATAAAGTCTGAGCACTTTCGTAGTGATCTGTGCTCCTTCATGTGCTACACAACCTACAAAACAAACAGTAATACGAAACAAAAAAGACGTAACATCACGCCTGTAATCCCCGAAGAGATAGGCAGATATTTCATCAGTTACATTTAAATCCCATGGAATAGGTGGTGAACCTATTGCTATACACCGAGCGCTGATCCAGACTCCGAGTCACTACTAGAAGTTCTAAGTTATAAAAATCCAATAGTACCCGGCCCGAGATTTGAACCCAGGACCTCCCGATCGGCCGCCGCGCTCGCAACCGCTCGAACAACGAAACAATTTTTAAATAACAAATAACAGACTCATTCAGTTAGTGTCAGCGATGAAAGTAGAGATAACCAAAGATTATATTTGAGGCAGTGTTTAGAAAATCAACCTCAATCAGTTACTAATAAGTTATATGACGAAAATATTAAATTTAGAAAAGGAAAGATTTAGATATAAAAACAAATAAAACAATAGTCTTGGTAATTACTGTAACAACACACTTTACGGTCCAATCGGCTAAACAAGTTAATTCTTAACGACCAAACATTAAAATTGTTTAATTGCATCCCTCAGGGACAGCTGAGCGTGAAGGGTGGCTAATCAGCTATTAAACGCCACCGTTCATAAAGACTTGAGGTCTCCCCGATGAGCGTTCTCAGGAAATTAGCTCTTTTAAAATATCTCCCCTCCTTGTGTCAAATGTAACACGATTTAAAAAGAATCTGTTGTCTCGTCTCGCTCCGTTCAGTCTTGTCTTCGTCCGCTAAACCATGATAGAGATAATTTTTCCACTCACTTTTAATTTATTTCAATAAACCTGAACGATGTTTCCGACGTTTAGAGTTGATGAGAGTCTTTTGTTTCTGAAGTGTTTGTTGATTTTTTTACACCCTCCTGTACTATAATTTATATTGTGTAGCATAATTATTATGTTAATTAATTAATGATAACTAATAAAGAACTTATACGTACGCATATGTTAATATATTAATTGCTTTCGATATACGAGTATAGCAATGGCTCTTATTAATTAAATATACTTTTAATATTGCTTTTAATAGGTCAACATTTTGACGAAACAACTTCATCATCGGTAACCTCATATTCAAACAAAATCCCCAATTGTACAGAAAAGTTCTAAGATCAAATTTATGGTATTGTGTACTTTATCAAAATAACATTCGTAGTTATGTTAAAAGATACATAAAAAAAAATCGCAACGGAAACCAAAGCAATGCTATATATTTCGAAAAAAACGGAAATGTGCAGCTAAGGCGGTTTACGCGAGAGATAAGAAAGCGAATGCACATCTCGTATCGTAAAATAAACGATGTAGACTGAGAGCTGGCGAAATTTTCAGCTATGGTATTTCAGAAAAAGAAATCTCTGAGGCGCGTGAAGTGTGCCAACTCGCATTCGGTCAAAGCGATATACTATACTTTTAATTCTTTAACTCTGAGAGGAGACCCGTTTTTCTACAGTGAAAAGAGTAAAAGATCGGAACGGATGTAACTGGTATTTACCTACGCACTTAATCATCAAATTATCAAATTCTTTTAAATAATCATGACAGCCTCGCATAATACCCATTACAGAGTTTATCCCAATTTATAATTGCATGTTTTAAACTTTACCTTTTAATTAAAATCTGATAAATATTTTTTTTATTTATTCTTAACTGCATATAATACAACTTAATTCAAAAGCTTTCCACGGCTGAGGTGAGATTTAAATTGAATTTTTTTTAAACCAAATTAATCTGTCAATTTAGCTTAATCATAATATTAAGACTACTGTCAATTGTTTTTAAAAGTATGTATTGATATGTCCTCTCGCTCTTAGACTAGTCCAACGACGGGTGACGTAATCGTATATTTGAAAAACGTCATTAAGATTTAAGACAACATTTATTTTTTGTGCATATATGATTGTGGAGAGGACTTTACATGTCTGTTACCACAAATAATATGTGTATATAAACAATGAACATAAATCCATAAATCTATAAACAAAATAATTTCTATGTAACTATAGTTAAAATTTTATTTTATTAAAATCGATATGTACGAGGAGAATGACAAATGTACAATATGCACGTCAGGTGTGTTAGGATAGAAATATTTGGCGCCCAGTACTTGCTGCTTACCCCGTAACGAATCTGGAATGACGATATCATAATAATAAATTTTACAAATATAGACAACGCAAATATTTTTCAAACAACAACAAACAGACAAACTTCGACCCCAGTTTGAGTATTTACGACACAACATCAAGATTTTCTTTCACATTTTCTTTGAAATGTACATATTCTTATTTATTATCCTCAACCGTACTTATCGCGGTGTATTTAAAAAAGCATGATGACTTAGTAACTGAAAGTACCATTAAGTAGCTGAATGTACTATTGTGGTGCGGCGGAGTGCGAGGGGCGCGGGGTGGTTCCGTGGGGGTGTGTTACAAATAAAGAAGCGAGTTGTTTAAAAATGTAACAAGCTATATTCGCCCAGATAAGGCAGCGTTTCCGGCGCCGCCCGTCGCGGCCGCGTCGCGGAATTATTTCAACGTTTCGACGACAAGCGGTGTCGTGGCGCATTCAACATTCTATCTTTAAAAATGTTTGGTGATGTCAATAGACACGTAAGTCAGTTATCGATATATCAATTATTTTTCGTGGTTCTAATAGAGGCGCTAGATTGGTATTAGGATTATGCCTGACACATCGAAGGTTGAGAGCATCTCTCAATCTGCATATCTTTACAAAATATATGCGATTTAGGAGTAAATATTATTTGCTGTTACGGCGAAAGACAACATTATGAAGAAATTTGCACACCTGTAAGTTTTCTACATTTCTCTCACTCTAAGAAGAGATCCGTGTCCGACAGTGAAATAATAAAAGGATTGATCATAATATGTATTATCTTTTCTTTTCGGATTTGTCGAAAATGTCGATAGATTACTTACAGTAAGTATAACATTATTTTCAAGAATTTTGAACATAGCGTGGTTTTTTAATTAATGTGTAGGTATACACTTTAAAATACTGTTTCAAAATGAAATGTTTCAATTTTTAATTAATGTTTTTAATAGTCCACGTGAAGGACACAATCAACTTTTCATTATTAAAATTCATTATATTCTAATTCATTATTAAATTAACTATATTATCTTCTTATAATTTTGATATCGGTATTTTGTAAATGCACGTTCCCATCCCTAGCCCACGATCTGAAGTAGCGGCCGTGTCAGATGGCCGGCGCTGTTTCTTAATTTCCTCTTTAAGATAAGATTGGCTTTCAGCATTTTATTGAATTTTCTATTCGATGTACTTACCGCTTTACTACTCCCTTCGACATTATTCTACAGACATATATTTTTTTGGAAAATTAGAAGTTTAGAAAGAAAGAAAAATAGATTGTGTGAATAAAAGAGAATAGTTCAACCATGTCTTATAAAGGTTTGCCAACATATTAGGATATTTGATGATTTAGATGTTTTAATTGTCTATTAATAATAATTATAATAATTTCGAGAGACCTATGTTCAGTTGAACAATAGAGATGAATGTAATAATTAACGATTACAAAAAATATCCATATATTAATTACACAAAATAACCTACAATGTTTTCTATAAATTCTACAATTAATTAACTCATAGAAATTATCATCATTACTAAATGAAACTTATGTTCCAATTAATATAAGACATTTAAATTTTTTTTAATTCCCGTCTAACGCCGTGGTTTCCCCAATAAGACGCCATTACTCCTGATCCCGCGATAGTATGCATATTCGTCTTCTGGGTACAGTTTATCCGCTATCAGTGGGACTGGCTGCTACAATAACATCATAAAGGGGGGCTATTCAACATTTTTATTATTGTGCTACTATTGTCTTATGGCGCGACGGGCGCTGATAACGGCCGTGATTCACCGACTTGTAGTTCAGCTAACAAAATTATACTTTAAAAAAATCAATAAACTCTGACTGTTTAAATTTTTTTTTTTTAATATTGCAATTTTTTTAAGACACAATATATCGTTAAGACCACACGCACGCAGAGAACACAAAGCGTCCAATATCTCTATCTTTACAGACCTCAAGTGCTTCTTCTTCTTTCTTTTTAAGTAGTCAACACCTATTTCATGATGGACCGTATATGTAATTAGTGAAATGTGGCAGTGTAGGTACTACACTAAGGCTAAGGTTAAATTCGTTTACCAATTGCAATGAACATTATTAACATTATTTTATTGTAACAATTGGTAGGTATATATGAAAAAAGAGTGTCAGGTTCAAGGGGTCAGAGATGTTTAGTACTCTATTCTGTCCGCTTATTATATAAAGAAATTAGCACGACAGTAATAATAAGAAATCAATCAAAGCGAAGTGACACCACCACAATCCAGCCTTACATCATTCCACTGTTGGAGAAATGTGTTCTCTGAGATGACTGTCAACGGACAATTAATTATAATAATTATTACTGTGTATTGTTACCGGCCGTATGGTATAAGGCTGTAGCTGGTGGCGGAGATACGTTGCAGATTTATACCGGCAGCGGCGCTGTTTCACCTCGGCCGCGAATAATGCGCGCTGAGATTTATGTGTAAGCGCCGTTGTTTAGCGCGATCGGCCCGATAAACGGCCTGACAAATCGCTGTTACACCGCTTATTACATCGCCTCGTTGTTTGACCCACTTCAATTGTTATTGTTATTGTATCATCCCGTCAGGTTCCTCACGGGACAGGCAGAGAGCACCATCTGCCAATTGTGTCGACTCTTAGCGACCTTTCATGCTTCTTCCAAATTCATCACTTTTATTTTATATGCCCGCCGGTATATTTATGTCTGCGTATACAAATATCTCATTATCACTTACCACATGTTCTCACCGTCGCGTCCCCCAGGATTGACTGGTCGATGTCATTAGGCATTAAGTACGCCTTTACACCCCTCAGTTTAATTTGTTACATAAGTATAGATAAATAAAAAGAAACATGTATTTAAAACTTTAAAAACGACCATAATAAGTTTTATCTCCGATTAAAACGAAATAGGAAGATACTGAATGATATACTGACTGAATGTTGAATGATATAACAATAACCAGAGCTGTATGAATATCGATCGTTCTGAACGAAGCCACCGTAGTAGTTGAGGTAGGTATCAAATTCATTTCACGCTTGAATCGTTCCACGTACATATATCCCTTCATTCGGTCACATTCGTACATACATTTGAGTGGAAAAGAAGCAAAGTGGTAAGATTCGACAAAAACTTTTTTTTAGCTTTCGCCAATAAATATACCTCCCAAATTATTATTTTTTCACGCTAGGTCCCTTTCCGGGTACCCGAGAGCATCGAATCCGAATATTTCTTTTATTGGAGATCAGACAGGCTTCTTCTATATTCATCATTCTCTACTTTTAGATACAAATCCCGCCGTTTTCTGAGACTCGATTGCCCCATAGTCAATATCTGGTATATTCGGTCAAGTTAAATGAATCTTGGCCTTCTTACATCAAGTAACATTCGCATTATATATTAGTTTATATCCGAACTCCCGCGCCTTTTAATAAATATGTAATAAAATCTGTGTCTTAAAATTCGACGAACTATGAGTAATGTCAAACAAGAATAAATGAAGAAGGTTATTTATAAATTCGTCGCCGATATTATATAAAGTAGTAGTATATAATGTACTTTGATCGAACACCGCAAGTATATAAATAACACTCTTCAGAAAGAGCCTTTCTAGAGGGTAAATGAACTCACGGCTATTTATAAAACCAAGATTTTCTTTAAAAGTTTATTCACATCTTTTTAAAGGAGAATGTTGTTCAAGAATATAACTCTACGTATATTTATCAATATACACAGCACAGTTGAGAAAACATTATAAATATACACAAATATCTTACATTCGTTATTTCCAATAATAAAATAGTAACAGTAAGGAAAGGAAAGGTTATATAGTATCAGTAAAATACTTAGTGCAATATTCAGAAAATTTATATAACGCTTAAAAATATTTCCATTTAACAAATCAATGTATGGTCCCTTGTTATTCTGAAAGCCCACACGTATCTGACAATATAACGACGAAAGGGCTGATGGTGATACTGATGATGCCGGTGCTACAGCTGGTGTTGATCATAATCATGATGTTGATGATGATGATTTAAAATTATTCCCGTGTCTTAACATGTATGTAAGAACTAAGCAATAACTTCGACAATATCCTGAAGATTTCTGTAGGAGCATCTTCGCCAGCATTAAGCGTCTTATCTCAAAACGCATGGCGACCAGCAAGGAGCTGTGATTTAATATTAAGGCAAAGAGAATTTATGGATGCCTTAATAAGCTATAACGTTTGCTCAGATTTGATTTACACCTCGCTAGATTGAGATAAATATCGAAATTATTAATATTATTATATCATCACGCCGGTTCTTTTACTGCGTAGGTAAAGAGTCTATACCTACAGATCGGACCGGACGTGATTCTTTTATACTCTCTTCTTCATACAGATTTAACATTATATCATCACGCTAGGTCTCTTATGGGGTAGGCAGAAACCACCGAATGCCAAATATCTCCATTTTTATGGGACTGATGTGTGTCTTCTACATTCGTCACTCTCTTCATACACGCACGTTGGTTATAAAGACTTGACTCGACCAACAACCAGCGTCGGACCTGCCGAAATTTTGTTCAGGATTTGGTTATTGAACAAGATATTATTTATGAAAAAATTAAAAAGTCGAAATACGTCACCCGTAAAGCTTCTACGGAACTTTCTACAACGAAACCGTTACACGTTCAAACCAGGAGGAAAGTTTTCTAAAAAGAAAGACGAAATTAATGTTTAGTAATATCTTGAGTGGCATTTTTTTACAATTTCGTTATATCTTACCATGTTACTTTCTAGCCACTGCAATAAAAATAATAAAACGAGGATGACTTAGGCCACTTCTGTAAAATGATTGACGAAATGTATTTTTTTTTAAATTATGGTAGTTTGTGTACGTACTAAAAATATCTTAATTGCAAAAAATAATCAGTTTAAATAATAAAAAAAAATAGTCAAATACAATAATAATAATTAATTGATTATATTGCAATTATTTTTTAATAATAATCATTGCAATCACGACGTAATGAGTTCTAGTTACAAAGCCTAATTATTATAAAACAACACTCGTAATATTTGAAACAAAACGTTTACCTATATATTAATTATCTATTACTAAAGTTACTTTGGACTGAACGATATCAATATTTTCACAGACAGAAGGGGGGCATTAAAACGTCATTTTTCACCGTATCCGAACTATGGGTTACATGCAAACTTTTTTCATTGACTGCGAGGTTTTACGGGGGGAATATAATTCCTTGGGTCGTAAATCTTAACTTTAAGAGAAACAGGGTGGGGGGATTAAAGATCAGTAATCTCGCGTTGGGATGAGTTATTGCGCCACCGCGATCCTCTTTATTGTGACTTTAAGAAACTAAGAGGCGATTTTGTTAAACGAAATTAATTCAGATAATGATTAATGGTATCTTCTGTAAGCAGGAACCACTCCTGGGACAGGTATTTGCATAATTGGAAACGTTAAGTTTAAAATGGCAATGTGTGGAATATTCTAGTCGTTTTCGCTTCGTCTTGAGTACATTATCGAATGATTTAATAGAGTTCGGTAATCAAAATATTAGAAAAAGTAATAATCATGACAACATTATGTATGCCCATATTTATCTCTTAAATGGTCACAAAAGATTAGTATCAACTCTTTTCTGGGAAATTCAAAGGTAAAAATTGGGTTGGTCCAGTAGCAAACACTATTAATGCCAATAAATACGTTTCATGGTAGTTGGAAAAAGTTTGGATAATTGAAATAACTATAGTTATTTCGCACGTTCAATATTAAACATAAGAAGATAATTTTTTATCTGTTTCATTTCGCATCTTGATGATCTGTGGTTACAAACGGCATACGTACCGTTTCGCGCCTAAAAGGTTAACCTTGTTTCTCAGTTAACTGAAGAATATTTATAGGGGCAACTTTATTTAATATCTGCTTTGCCTCACGCTCGCATTACGAAACTTTTAAGCTACGTAAACTCTACGTTCGCATTGATGAAATTTCTTTCAGCTTACGATGTAACATTACCTATAGTAATAAAACATAAACAATACCTATTTTTTCCGTAAAACAATCGTTGTTAAATAATTTGCGTTCCGCTCTCAAGGGTGTGTTTGTAAGTCCACGTGTATTCTAGAGGCGATCATTTCAGTCCTCGCGAGTACTTACGCGTTTATCATTAGCCTCGAATGGGATGGACACTTCAGAAGAAACACAATTTGT
This sequence comes from Parelbella ahira ahira, assembly GCA_018244795.1. Classification (NCBI taxonomy): domain Eukaryota; kingdom Metazoa; phylum Arthropoda; class Insecta; order Lepidoptera; family Hesperiidae; genus Parelbella; species Parelbella ahira. Next base: position 13,490 of record DWME01004500.1, read on the forward strand.
TTTAAAAGCAATAACTACTTTATGACACCAACATGTGTACCATCATACACTTGTTGGTGTTGTGTTTTGTTACTGCCCCAGACTAACTGTATACATATTCTACTAGTTAGAAATAACATGTTGTTGTACTTAACTAGAACCGGCATTAAAAGTCTTTACAAGAACGTCACATCCATAACAGTGCACGAGCATTATTCTTATTATATTGTCACGACAGGTTATTTAAGGAGTAGGCTGAGAGCACGAATACCGTTATATTAAAATCTTGCTGTTATCGTAAACAGGTTCTATGAAAAATTTAGTAAACGACAAAAGAAAACCAAATACTTAACTGTGCACTTTATCTCGTTCAAGTTTCAGAATAACTCACTGAAACTCCACGACAAAGGTGTAATTGAAAGATCGGAAATTCCCAAGCAAGCACATATTTCACCAGCGCGCTTCTCGCCGGATAATATAAGAAGATAGAGGACAGAGGCGGATATAAAATATGGCGTCCTTTCATGAATCTTATTAAGATATCCACCGAAAACCGATAGAGATAGCAGTAACTCAACATGTACGGCGAACGAAAGGGATGGCAATTTCGTACGGTTTACGTATATTAAAATAATACAGGCCTGTTAAAGAGGTGTGCGGTGACTCGCTGCTGGAATATATCGCGCCCATGAATATGATTTTCTTTAAGGAGCGGATGTAGTTCCCATAAGAGGTATTTAATGTCAAAAGACCGCTCTTCCAGCTGAAAATATGCCGCATAAGCGATTATTCAATTTCTTTTTAGATGTCTATGTTTTTCTGTAACAATTATATTATAAACTGAAGTGAAAATTGATTTTATGAATTTGTCCTGAATTGTATCTTAATGTGCATAGAGTTTAAAGTACATATGTATGTTTCAATACAGAGTTGTTCGATACGCAAGTTTTCTAAAATTCGGAATTAATTTAAATTAACAGATGTAATTAATCACAAATAAAAGGATGATTACACATAATTAGAGTGAGAACAGCTAATTAGTCCAATTATAAATAATTTGTGTCATTCCAAATTATTTAGATATTTACATAAAATAGCGAAATACACGAACTATGACATCAATAATAACAAACCACGGTAGAGGGATAGTGAGAGAGATAATGGGTGGAAATTGAATTTAAATTCGTTTTCCGATAGGCGAAGTTGATAACGCGCTCGCTTATGTATCCAAAGCTGTTTTGCATGCTGCCCCGATAGCGCCTGCACTCTGAGACACTCCGTGAGTTATGGTCTCTAGCTGAGATTATTAGGTAACGCTATATAGATGTATTACCTACATTTACGAGTATATTATATGGATAAACATTATTATTATTAACATTATTATGGTGTCATAAAGATATTTGGCACTCGATGCTATCTATCTATCCCATAAGAGCCCTGGTGTGAAGACCAGTAGGTGTGTATGTATTGTTATATATATGTATGTTATACTACGTTACGATTGCCAAATATCGCCTCCCTTACAGACCTGACGTTCTTTTATATTCGTTATTCCCGTCACACACCCCGGTTTTGAAGTTTTCTGACTCCCCCATCAGCCAGTATCTGACCTAATTGATAACCGAATAAATATGATATTTAAATTTTAGTAACTTTAACTGTTTAACATTACCGCTCTATATTAGTAGAAAGATTCCGTCAACAACATAGTCATCATCAACACTTTTATGTCTCCATTATACCGGTTTCCTTTCAGAATGAGAAGGATTAAAATTAAAGTCTTCTACATTTGCCGAGTGCGTTTGATTGGCAGACATCAAAAGCAAAAAGTAACATATATATTTTGAAATCCTTATTTTTTATAATTAAATAAATGACTCTATAATTTATGTGTGATAAATTGTATAATAAACAATAACAACTATAAATAATGCAAACAAAATCCCCACAGACAATCAACGCGTTTCTCTTTCTCTTCTCTCTACTCAATAAAGCTTACTGAGGATAATAATCTGATACTCTCGGCTACGAAGCCCACAGACATCATCCCAAGACAAATCTATCGCCATTTCCTGATCTCGCGAGCGTACCTCAAAACAGCCAGCTTATCATTCAATTTCTTCGTTATATTAGGGGTGATATGCAAAAATTACTCATTGCTACGAACACCGTTATCACTGAAATAATAACTGAGACTCCATTCTAATACAATAGTGTTATTTTGTCCACCCCAATATGACTTATTATAAATATTTTTTGGTCACATTTTTTACCTCTTTAATTCACGTATATAGTACAGTCCGATTAGTTTCGGTTTTATCTGAGGTCCTTCTTCGTGACCCAACATTAGATTTATATTAGAAAAACAAGACTAATTGGAAAATAACTTCGGGATAAATGACTGATTTAAAAATATGCTTTTGTGTCAACATGCTTCTGCATGAACAAAACTAAACAATATATTTTATTTTATTTTATTTTATTTTATTTTATTTATTTATTTGGTACACCATTGACTTATCACTAAACTTACTTAATACATTTGACTTGTTGTCTTATACAGTGTGAATCATCTTTAAAGGTATACACAACATTCATAATTATATGCAGTTAATCAATGACAAGTAATTACAATGTTAAAAGCTAAAAGAGGTAAAAAAGGAACAATATTAGATTTGTGTTAATAGAATTAAACATGAATTTCACGTATTCACCTGTAACATATATCTATAAATTTTGAAACCCTGTCAATATGGAAAATGTCTATATCATTGC